>VUQI01012374.1:35274-57773 GCA_015106735.1 Paratilapia polleni
TGTCTCAAGGGCCGACCCACGCTTCCACTGTCTCCTGCTCTCTTCTGGCTCCTTTTCTCCGTCTTGCGCCATCTACTTTCAGCCCACTGTGAATGGTCCTCCACCCCCCCATTATCCCCAAAAGCCTTAACTTGTGATTTCTGAGCACTTTGCAGCATCAGTGCAGTACACCCTAAAGCACTGCAAAGACCACAGAATGAATAATCATTTCTTAACAGAACTTAAATAGTTGGAGACAATGAAGACAATGGCTGACGACTGATAATATATTATTAAATTACACAGCTTAGAGGCAAAGCAGTGCAATTTTTTAAAAATGTCCACAGCAAAGTAGAACATATCTGACACTTCATGCTTGGTGATTATTCCCCATCACAATGATAACGTGCAGGATTTTAATCAGATTATCAGATTAAGTTTTGGCATAGTGCCATATGTCATCATACTCAGCTGATATCTTGGCTAGCAGCTGGTTTAAGTGAAGTAAAAGGCCTCTTAGGAAAAGGCTTTAGACATCTGTAGTTTATGTTAGGCGGTCATTTTTTCCTACTTGGACAAATTTTTACTGGACAGTTAAATGAGTAAGACAAAATACTTTATTTTAAAAAAAATTACAGTTTTGTTTATGGATAATCTTTCATATAGACTGTATATAAAAGATGGATGTAGTTTCTGGGTCTAAAAAGTGAAGCTAATACGGAAGTGGATCCTTTAATGCAGGGGCGACCGGTTGTAAAAAGAAGTCCTATTGTATAGACGTCTTTGGGGAAACAATGCTTCTGCTCTTCTACTCTGTGACTTTATTAGACTTTATTACTTACTGATGAGTTTATGGTCTCAGTTGCTAGTTTCAGCTCTTACTGAATACATCATGTTCATGTTGTAACTTATGGGCCCAAAAGGAGGGTACAGCAGGATGTGCTACCATATAAGTGTGCAGTGTCCCTCAGTTCCTCAATCAGATCCACTACTTGCTTGTCACAGACCAGCAAAGGCTTCACAAAAGGACTTCACTTACCAATGGGTCACATCAGGGTGGCTACATCCATCTTTTATATACAGTCTATGGTCCATCATTTTTGGTTAGGTCGGGGTTTAATGGAGGAATGTGGACTCATGACCTCAGTAACTCCAAAATCCAGCATCTGGAGAGGCTGCTTTACATTAAGTCAGATTACAGTTTCCCAAAAGGCAAAGTTTTGTCTTCACATGCTGCTCTGTGTTATAGTAAACAAATTCCTATAATGCTTGTTTTACGTATATTGTCAGTTATTAATAAATGTAACACAAAACATTGTAAAGTTAATTAAGATTTTAGCATTTGGAAGAATTTTTGGGTAAGTGCAACATGCAGAAATATAAGGACAGAATTTATATTAGCTTTTTAGATTTCAATATTTTCATAATTGTATATATTTAATTATTCAAGGTTGCAAACAGTGTGACTTCAAGGAAAATGTATGTATGTGTGTATGATTTTAGAGCAATTAAACACAAAATACCTGCTCTTGATGCACTGATAGATTCATGATACACAAAAAGGGAATGAACATCCCTCAGCCTCCAGAAATCATGACTGCTTCCTTAAAGTTCAAAAGCTTTTATTGTTATTTTAAGTACAGAGTATGTTGGCTGTACTCAAAAATAAAGGCTTTTGACCTTTACTACTTCAAAACTGCCATATGCCTTTTGGGGATGGGGTGGGGAAATCAGTTTCCTTCTTACATTTTCTTTTATATCTTTTCTTGTTTTTAATCACACTTTAAGCTTTTCTTAATCTTTCCTTAAAGCCTGCACAGAGTGATTGTTACAGTAAGCCTGTTTGGACCTGATTCAATCTTAAAACCCAGATTTGTCTTGAGCTAAACTTGGGTAATGATACTGCTGCTTAGAGTATATGTTCACATAAAGAGGGTATGGTTTGTACCATATGTTACAACAAGGGCAGGAATGTAGCACCTTAGGGGTCCAAGACATCTTGAACTTCAACTTGGATCTGTGTACCTCTGTCTTTGTCACCCCTCCACGCTCTGTGACTGCTCTCTCCTCCACCCCTCTGCTCTCTGACAGTACTGTTTGCTCAGGCCATGTTGGGTGGGGTGTCCTGTTCTCAAGGGCATCCTGTTTTGCAGCTGTCTCGGAGTGTCTGTTTCTCTTCCACATTTTGAGGGATTTGTTTGGGTTGGGGATATGGGCGTGGGTGAGGGTGAGGGCCAAAACTAAATCAGTTTGTGTATACAGTGGCCCCAACACTTAGGCACACTTATGCCACACAATTTATGTGATTTACTTGCATTAGAAAACAAAAGTAAGCTAGCAAAAGCACCATATTAAACACAAAAATGTTTGTTATGCTTGAGTAAAAAGTAGGACAAGAAGTACTTGGACGTCCAACTTGGACAGCCTCACTTAGTATCAAAGTCATATTTTAGTTTGCTGTCCTTTTACTTGTAGAACTGCTTGACAGCATCGGGACATGGAGTCAGTAAGTTTCTGTTAATAGCTGTAGTGAAGTTTTTCCACCATGTTTCAGTCAGCAAAGCTTTCAGTTCATCCACACGAGTATCAACAAGCTGACATTTTTTCTCCCTTAGGTGCTCTAAGGACTCTTGAAGGGTCACCTTTGAGTCATCCTGCTGATAAAAAATCTCCTTGTGGTGCTTGAATAATTTTTGGCTGCTGCCTTTAAAATGCATTCAAATTTCTCTGCACACTTCAGAGTTCATGATTCTTTCAGTCAGTCGATACAAGTTCGCCTACATTGGTAAAAAAAAACACTGCCCCAGACCCGCATGTCCCCTTCAACTTTCTTTATCATAGAGCTTTTCCCCATACAAATGTTCTAGCATTAGATCCTTTTAAGTTGAACTTAGATTAATCCAAAAAATAACACAAGTTTAAAAGTCTTAATGTGCATGTTCCTTTGCAAATTTAATCCTTGGTGTCTTATTCTTTAAGCCTATCAACAGTTTCTGTCATATCACTCTACCTCTGCACTTGCTGTTTCTACTCTACTAGTCTGTGAATTGAGTTGTATCTTGTTATTCTCATTGATGCATGATGTGATTCATGTGGCTGTTTCTCACCTGGTCCTCTTCATTTTACTCACAGTCATGTAGTTGAGTCATTGATGCTCCAGCCTTTTACTTTTTTTTTTTTAACCACAGATCCAACTGCGAAGGATAGAAGATTGACTTTTGCTCATTTAATGAATAGAGTGGCCTTCACTGTACAAACACCCAGGTTCACAGAACATGTTATGAAACTGCCTTATTGACCTCACTGGAAGTTTGCTGAGAGAGCCAATGTATGTCATAATGCGATCAACCACTTGATTAAACATTAAAACATTAAAGCGGCACATGAGGCTTAGAGGGGGACTGGGCTTCATGTCAAATAAATAAAAACACTTTTATGTCAGTGCATGCACATAAAGACAGCCAAACTGTATACAAATGCTGGCATTCAGATGATCTTATTAAAATAAAGAAAGCTATGAGTTGAATAACCCCATTGGTACATTTAAAATGCTATTATGCCCAGCATCTTATTTAAATGTCTCCTATATTGTGAAAAGATGTGGTATTCTATAAAACAAATTTTATTTAAACAAAGAAAAGCATTAACTGTTGTGATGAAACAACTTCTGTAGAATTTCTTTTCAAATACTGTGGAGCAAAAATGTTCAGATTGGCCATTAGTTCAGGACATTATATTTAATGTTGTTGGTGTAGAGAGTGATACTACTGTGGAATGCTTTGAGGCATGTGAATCCTTCTGGATTTGTCTTTAGAGTAATTAAATCAAGCTTTAATTAATGAAAATACTCAGTAGAAAACCTCAAAGCCCTGCAATAGCAGATGTCTGCAAGGTGAATGGTGCTGCATGTCTGTTGTTTCAAATTTATGGTGGTGCATCATGATGTCCTCTACCTGTCCTGTCAGCTTTTGCTGGATTACTAATTGCTGGGTGGCTAGATCAGCTGGCACGTGACTAGGACCTGGATCCTCCTCCAGCATTGCTGCTTAAAGCAAGCTTGTGGCCAAAAAGTTTGTATTAGCAATATAATTTGTTTATGTAATTTGAGTCCACATAATTTGCCTTATTTCAGATTTCTAAAAGAAATTAATTACATCAGGTCCAACATGTTCTAGTCTATTCTATTTTAACACATTAACTGTGTTAGTTTACATGAAGTTTTTGTTGAAAAATTGTATTTTATTAAATTACGTTCTTCCCTGTTTCCTTTCTGTCAGACACAATAACCCCAGGTGAGACAGTTTTATTCCATTGCTTGTCTGGTACAGATAATTGTTTTTTTAATGACATTTCTTGCAAATAAAGAATTCAGTCTATTAAATGTTGAAACATATTGAAATAGGCCCATAATTTTCTCCTGAAGCTGAAGGTAACATATCATGATTTCTTTTTTTGTCTGATCAACTAAAAACATCCCACGTCTGTACAGCTGTCATAGGGTGAAAGGTGGGATACACCTTGGTAAGGTCGCCTGTCTTACAATAATGATTCATAATATTTAATTGTAAATATTTAATGGCAAAATTAAACTAAGTTTAGTTATTTATTGTAAATGACTTCTTGAGGCTTATCCTGGATAAGTGGAAGAAAATGGACGGATGGATGGATGGATGGACTTCTTGAGGCTTACCTGCAGTATCTTCACTGCCCACACTTTGGGAATCACTGCCTTGGAGTTTGCAGCAATCTTTGTATGGTCCGAATTGGGAAATGTCAAATGGGCAGAGGGGCGGAGCCAAGGAGAGCTGGTCAGTCAATCAAGCTTACCAAATTTAAAACTTAAGAAGGCTATTTTCAAAGCTTAGCCAGAAACTTTAACTTAGGTTGAATAGCTGTTCTTTCAGTCATAACTGAGCTGAGGAAAATTTATAAACTGATACTATGAAGATGGACAACAGCCCATTTTAACAGTGAGCACAACAGCGGAAGTTTGAGAGTAAATTGCTGCTGTAAGGACTTTCAACTTTACTGTAAGTTTTCAAGTTCAAGTTTTCACTGTTCCTGTGAAATGCAATTATTAAATAAACGTGTCTAGATTAATTGTTACAACCTAAATGATCTAAACTACTAGCTAGTCTTCACAGCTGAAGTTTGCTAACATTAACTTAAACTTATAAAAATGTCTCTTTAAATTAAACGAGGTTATTAGTCACTGAACATTATTTAATTGCACTTGAAAAATGAAGGTAAATAATTTTCTGAAATTTCAATGGTTATTTTCAATAATTGATACCTGATTTATGTTTTTTTTAATTTTTTTTTTAAAATTTGAGTTATGTTTTTTGAACCTGCGATTAAATATAAATATTCCACTATATCATTTTATATCAATAACATTCACTTTTTTGGATTGAATGGAAATTTTGACATTACAATAACCAGCATAGGTTTTATGGTTGTTATGAAGGAAAAAATGCAAGGCAATAATAATAGCCTAATAATATTGGATCCAACATTCTTCTTGGTAAAAATTTTATGTTAAAGAGCAAATAATTTGGCAATTTAAAGATTATGCAGATTAGATTACATCTTGCAGGCATATATAATGTACTACTCAAAGATCAGGTACTGTCTAATGTTAGTTTATCTATAGTAATCGGAAACTGCTAAACAACAGTTGGATCCATAGATGCAATTAACACTACTTTCACTTTTCACTACTTTTCTGTGTGTATATTTAAGTGTAAATTTCTCCTTTTCCTTTTAGTGTAAAGCTATGAATAACTTTTCACTTCAGTTACCATCATGTCATTGAGTGATTGACGTCTTCAGTACATGTGTTGAATGCTCAAAAGGCAAAGGTTAACACAGCCACATATTACAGATGCTCGAGTGGCTTTATTTGTGTGTGTACTCTAAGGTTCCCAGTGCTGATTCTGAGGTTTTGAATTCTTCTTCCTTGACTAATGGCTGTGGTTATAAATTAGATAAGCAGATTTGGACCTGTAATGAAAATAACTACATTTTTATCTTGCTAATTTCAGTCTATTATAATATTATTTAAATTCATATGCTTTATTCACCTATGTAAAACAAAATAAATAAATAAATCAATCAAAAGGGCACAAAATTTTACCGTATGTGTAAGCTGGTTAATAATTCATATAGAGAGCTACAGCAGAGTGAACACATCCCGAGATCCGGTCTGACAGATGTGGTGCATTAATATGAGAGTAATGGTGTTTTCAGGGGGCTTGGTGGGGTGAGGCACAGCCCTGTTTCTGATGCCATGTTGTCTGTAAAATTTCACAACAGGTGTAACCCAGCAGGAGACACCACACAGCTTCCAATCTGCTTTTTAATGCTGTCTTTTCAGACATGCAAGTGCTGAAACTATAATTGCTTTTAAAAATGTGAGTTTAAAAGTTTGAAAGTAGGAATAGTCATGGTGGCTTTCTCATTTGCTAGGCTGTCAAAGTTCTGTCAGAGGTGAACCAGGCCTAACCTCCCCCTGCCACCTGATTCAACTCACCAGCAGGTGGTGATCAGCTGACAGCTCAGCTCCTCTCCTCACCTGACTTTCCAAGATATACGGCTGCAGATCTGATGATATTATTAGGAAATTGATCATTGACTTGCAGCCTAGGATGTCCTGTTGCCAAGTGCACTCAGGAACACCCTTATGCTTGAACATGGTGTTTGTTATGGACAAACTGTGATTACCACAGAAGTCCAAAAAAACAGCAATCAGCCTCCCAATCACAGCCCTCCAGGTTTTTCTGTCATTGCCTATGTGAGCTTTGAGGTCCCTCAGTAGGACAATGGAGTCCCCAGATGGAGCGCCTTCCAGCATCCACCCAAGGATTGCAAGAAAGCCAGGCAGTCTGAACTGGTGTTTGGCACGTAAGCACAAACAACAGAATTCATGGGCACACAAACCCTCCACTGTGATAACATGGAGATTCACGGAGGGCATCAAAAATCTATGATTAAATAATTACATTTGAAAAAATAATCATCCATCCATGCCTTCCATGTCCTTAACTGCTTATCCAGTTCAAGCCATTGGAATGCAGTACATAGGAGTGGGTTGTGCTTTTTAATTTGTGTTGGGGTTTTTTTCCAGAATTTTTGAGGTCTCATAACTAAAGTACAGAAAATAGTCATGTAAATTTTCAGGGCTGAAAAGCACATTTAAGCTCTTTAAAAAAACGCCAGCCAAATCAATTTTACATCCACTCCAAGTGTCACAAAACCAAATGACAAAAGTCCCATTACCACAAGTGTATGACATCAAGCACCTAGCCATGCAGTCTGCCTTGACAAACATTTGTGAAAGAATGGGTCGTTCAAAAGAGCTCACTGAATTTAAGCGTGGTACTGTAATAGGATGCCATGTTTGCATCAAGTCAGTCTGTGAAATTTCTTCCCTCCTAGATATTCCACAATCAACTGTAAGTGATATTATTGCAAAGTGGGAGCGTTTAGGAACCACAACAACTCAGCCACAAAGTGGCAGACCATGTAAAGTTACAGAGCGGGGTCGCTGAGTGCTGAGGCGTATAGTACATAAAAGTCGTCTGCGCTCTGCTCAATAACTGCAGAGTTCCAAACCTCCTCTGACATTAAGATCAGCACAAAAACTGTGCACCGGAAACTTCATGGCATGGGTTTTCATGGCTGAGCAGCTCTTTTAGCAGCTCCATATAGTGTGGTTTCAGTAACAAAACTGCACCAATGTCTATGATGTCTATGATTTAGAGTAACAGAAACAACTACCGGTACCCTGGATGTTTTAGATGAGTAAACCTTCAAGGGTCATATCACCGTGTGGGACAGGTGGCTGTTCCAAACAAGTTATAGCATATGAAGGGTCTCATTTTTACCTACAAAGATCATCTTCTAGCTGTGATTCCTACTGTGTTAAAATATTTTTAAAATATAGAGTAATTTTTTAGCACTCAAACACTTTTTAACACTAACTCAGTTTGGTGGATTTTATATGGAATGACTCAGCACAGATATATCATTTCAGAGTTTATGACAAGCTGGGTACAGTAAAACTTATAGTAAAAGCTACACAGATGAAGTAAATTATATAGCAGAAGTCGCACTAGCGAGCTCTTTATTTATTGTAATGTATAGAACCCAAACTGGCAATCTTCATAGTAAAACTTAAAATATAAAAATTTGTTCTTCAAAAAAATCTTCACGATCTTGTGAATAAATTTGTTTTACACTCCTAGTATAACTATATTTACACTGTAAAGATTTTTGTAGGCCAAAATGATCATGAAAACATGAATAAGAAAAAGCTGAACCATAAAGGCATTCTTGACTTTACTGTTACTATTCTCGCAGGCTTTATTTATGCTGTGTGGTTTCAAAGCTGTCAAATAAAATCTGATGAATAGAATTATGTGTTGCCGGTCTTGTATACTGTGGAGCTACTGGCCCATCTGTCTTTATTGACAGTGATACTGAGGCGCTAATCCTGTTTCCAGATGAGCGCCAGTGAAGCAGGCAGCCTTTTTAGTTAGTTTATTATATCCAGCCATCGTTTCCTTTATCTCTCCTGTTATGGGCTTGCAGCCATCATTTGTGTGCATTTAGACTCTGGCTGAGTGAACAATAATGTACTCTAAAGCACATTGTTTAAGATCATTTCACATTATCTCTAATATATTAGCTAGCATGTAGTTTGTGAATTTTAAACACCTACTGTGATCACAAAATTATAACTGAATTCAAAATGTGTGCATCTTATAGCATTTGTGCACTTAGTGTGTTCTAGCTGCACAAAAAGGGAAATGAAGAAATGTATAGTAGGAATGTCTTAATCAAATGTTTTGGCACTTAGCTGTATAGTCCAAGGAATGCCAATCTTAACTTGTCCTTGAGTCAGTAATATAGATTTTAAAAGATTTAAATCCCACGTTTAGGTTCTAGCAGAGTTCTTCTAGAAGCAACTCTTTCCACTTGGGAACCATCTTTGAAATGCCCCAGAGCAGTGATTTGGACAGTTATTTTGAAGCTCCTATCTAATGGGGAGAGATCCATTGCTACTGTTTCAGTCGTCACTGGGGCATAACTGCATGCATGCAATCACCAATCAAATCTTTAAAAAGCTGCTTAAAAGTTTGGTATTCTGCAGCAAAAAAGGTTTTAAAAGCTTTTTTTTTGTAAGTTATTGAGCTCAAAATGGGCCTTTGAGGGGTGACTTTTTTGGTTAACAGAGGTTTATGCATTTTCCTGTTATTTTTGGCCATTTGATAAATAAAAATGTATTTTAAGCTTCAGTAAATTAAACCCTACAAAACCAGAAAAAACCCTGTATGCATGAGCACAGTTTCACAACATCAGAGCTTACTTATCTGGCTTCACTTACCCTAACATCATCATCATTCAGACTAAGCGGTTACATGAAGGTTCTCATCAACCCGATAAGTCAACCCCGGGTTTCCCAGTCTAGCTACGAATGCGTTCACATGAAAGCGGTGGCACTGGCACTGTCTGACCAGTCGGAAACATGGACAGGTCTACTGGCAGCAGAGTGGATAATTTTACAAATAAATAATAAAAAAAAAAATATGAAGAGGCTAGCAGTGGTGTGTGTAGCAGAAAAAGCACTGTACAGTAGTGTAGTATTAACAGTGTTGTATGAATGTGTGTGCGCTTTAACCACTTTGGTTAGTAAGACTAGAAAAGTACTACTATATTAATACATTTTATCCTACTTGAAACCAGGAAGCAGACAAAGCCAACAAAAATGCCAACTGTGTAAGCTAACAGACTTATGAATATCGCCGCTCTGTCATTAAGGATACCATTTGCACAGGGAGAATCTGATGGATTTTAAGTGTTATTCCATTAAATTAATGCTTAGATGTGTGTAAGATTTCCTCTGCAGCTCTTGTGGTGTTTAATGATCTCAGACCAAGTAAAGAATAAATGTAAAAACAGAATTCAAATGTAGGCTTAGTAAATGGACTGGTACTTGTATAGCGCTTTTCTACTCAGTTTCTGTGTACTCAAAGCACTTTATACTACAGGCCACATTCACCCAGTCTCACATACATTCATACAGCACTTTTATCTATACTTAAGTGCTTACTAACATTCACACACACACTCACACTCCGATGAATGCATCAGGAGCAATGTGGGGTTCAGTATCTTGGCCAAGGATACTTTGGCATACAGACTAGGGGAGCCAGGGATCAAACCACTGACCTTCCGATTAGTAGACGACTCGCTCTACCTCCTGAGCCACAGCCGCCCCTCAAAGTCTACTTGAAAATTTAGGATCAACAGGTACAAATAGGTATCCTGTTTTAGAACCATATGTTGAGGCTTACAGAAAAAATAAAATTGATTGAACAGGGGGGAAAAAAAGATCAAAATCAAAGAATAAAATTACTGGTGCGCAACATGAATAGCATAAGTACAGGGATTGAGTAGTAGAGGAGAGAGGAGGTGGTGGCTGACTTGTTCAGTTATAGTTACCTTCTGTTAGGGTAAATTCTGTATGGTGTTTTTCTTTTGTTCTCGTGCCTCAAGACCTGCTTCTTAAACATCCCTTTAAAACTTTCTACTGCCAAATATTAACAACAGCCCTTTTTATGGGGTCTCAGCAAGACAGCAAGAAAAATGATAAGTACATACATCTTTACTATGATAAAGAATTGATATGTATGCCACCACTCTATTGAAACTGTTGTGAACCTCAGTTGTGCCCTTTTGTCAGTAATGCAACACAATTGACTTGTGTTTCCTACTTTGGCTGCTGATTGGCTCTTTGGTGGGAGGGGCAGGACAACCAAATAGAATAACAATTCTCACTTTCAGCATTTGACATGTTGCCTTTGTAATGTTTTCAGTTAAATATAGAGTTTAAATGATTTGAAATGAATTGCATTCTGTTTTTATTTACATTTTATACTGCATCCCCAGACCAAAACCAAGCAGGTTGAACAGCTAAACCCTAAAGAAGTCAAACCCTAATAGGACTAAAAAACATGTTTACTGCTGATGTGCCACCAATTTGTCTTAAGCCTGTATTTTTTGCCTCTAGCTGAAGTTGGGAAATTTTCCAATTAATTCTAATTACATTAGAATTAACCCAGGATAAAATTGGCCAACTGGTTCCAAATAACAAAGCCCCCTTTAAGGTAACATACACAGTCATTAACATGTTAAAGTCCCATTGATTCAAGTCAGCAATGTGTTATTTGTATTGATTTGCAGACGATGTAAAGGATACACAATACGCCTTGGGCCGATAAGCAAGAAACCCAAGTTTTTGTGATAGTTCTGATAATAGACTTTCAGTTGATAATTACATCTGTTAATAAGGAGCAAAATGCAGACAAGTGAAGCTACCCAAACCTGATTTTAAGGATCCTTCTTCTCCTGTGTGCAGGACTCCTCACACACAAGTAAAGCAGCACCAAGAAATCAAAAATAAACTTGATGTTATATCTTCCTAATTAGCTTGCTTGAGTTGGGCAGCAAACACTTGTTGAACTAGCAAAACATAGCTAAGCAGAAATGCAATGTGTTGCACGCCCCTGCAGTTAAACCGACAGATCAGAGTTTTGCCCCCCTCCCCTGTTACCGTCTAAAATAAACCTGCAGTGGATGGGAGCAGGTTAAAGGTCACTTTTCTTTGAACAGACTCTTTAGTGCTTTTTACCAGCCAAAGTCTTGATTGCGATTATACTAAGAAGCACTGCTGTTGTCACCTCCAGAAAGACGTCATCTTTCATTCGACTTGGGTTCACTTTCTCGATTGTGGTGCTCCCTCTTTGCTGCCTGCTGTGTGCGTGTCTGAGAGGCGAGGCAAGACTCTAGCTCTACCATAAACTACGACAGCATCATCCCCACTGCTGCTCTGTTATAAACCTTTTTATTGAGAAAAAAACTGTGGCTGCTTGAGCTGAGTATAATGCATTTTATTTGTACATATGTTTCTAAATACATTTTACAGTCTGCAGACATCTGTTTTTAGCTGCATGTGAGTGAAACGCTGACACTATCAAGACCACCACCAGCGTGCTTTCCTACTGAGTTTTCCAGGCTGCTGAGAACAGCCTTTTTATAGCAGTAACCCCAAAACCTTCCTTTAAAGTGACAACAAGCTACTGACAACAGTAAAATAAAAATTGTTAGCAAGGGTTGCTTTAGCCAGTTTGTTTCACAGATGAACTTAAAACTGTGATTGGCAGAAAGCCATCATTGGCCTGAACCGAAAGGCGGCTGGCCAATCAACTTACCTGACATTTTTTTTTTTACTCAAGCCATTTGTTAAGAATTTACTATTAGCAGGGTTTGCATAAAGAATGTACTAATAAACCTGAATTACACATTGTAATGGATGAACTTAACTAGCTACGTAACACAGACTTGTTTTTGAGACTGACACTGGAATGAATCTTTACATCAGCCCCACAGAGAGGAGGTAAGTTAAGGAGTTAAATTAATTTAATCACCTTGGATTTGTGCTTCACTTCTAATCTCCTACATTAAATCAAGGCCAGTCCTCTGAAAATTTGGTCTCAGGCTCTTAGACAAAGCAGAGAAAAACATTGACGTGGCAAATGTAATCCAAGAAATGTTGATCTTAACTTGCCCTTTGGTCAATAATTTGGATTTAAAAGATTTTAAAACCTCTTTGGAAAAGAAAATACTTGCTTCAAGATTGAGAGGAATAAGTTGTGATATCTAGGGCCATTAGAGAGTAAGCGCCAAGGTAAGTGATGATGAAAATTCAGTCGGACAGTTCATTTGCATTGGAAAGAAGCAAAAATGATTTCACCTTTACTGTCAGATCTTTTTCACTGCAGCACTTGAGCATGAAAAGGTGACATAGAGTGGATAATTTTTGCAATATGTGTGTGAACTGAGGAGCAGCTTAAACTGTATTAACGTGTAAATCACTTCACGATGTAGTGCTATCACTCAGTTGAGCACCGATTTTATGATACAGCCCACTCAAAGCTCCATGTGCTTCATAACAGCATTATTAGTTGCATTCCAGTACAGTGTGAATACATCTACTTGATCATCTCCCTCCTGCTCCCAGACATTTTCTAGAAAATACACTATGAGTCAAATTAATTCCCACTGAGAGCAGGCTACCGTGTCAGGATAACTTCACCTTTCAGATTTAATAAAGCGGTGCTTAACTGAATTCAGTTAGCAAAGTGTGACTTTGTAAATTACTATTTTTTATACTATTTGGTTAGGTTGGTGCACGCCAATCATATCACCATTTTAATCCAATAGAGCACCGCTTCCAAACTCTGGGTTTACTTGAGGTTCCAACAGTTTCTATTGTGGGTCAAAGCATTTTTCTATCATGCCCCTCTCTGTGGAACCAGCTCCCAGTTTGGGTTCAGGAGGCAGACACTGTCTCTATTATTAACATTAGGCTTTAAATATTACATTTTTGATAAAGCTTGTAATACACCCATTCCTTAGTTATGCCACTGTAGGCTTAGGCTGCGGGCGGATCTCCCATAATGCACTGAGCACCGCTCCTGTACTCTCCTCTCTTTCACTCCCCATGTATTTGTACGCCATTACTGCATGTAATTAACTTTGTGTCTTTTCTGTCTTGTAGTTTGTGCTTTGTTCTGTGATTTGTTTGTTGTGTCTCTTCCTTCACCCCAGCCGGTCGTGGCAGATGGCTGCCCTCCCTTAGCCTGGTTCTGCCGGAGGTTTCTTCCTGTTAAAAGAGAGTTTTTTTTTTTCCCTTCTCAGTGACGCAAAGTGCTTGCTTCTAGGGCATCGTTGGGTTTCTTTCTATTATGTTGTAGTGTCTTTACATTTTAATATAAAGCGCCTTGATATGAGTTTTTTGTTGTGATTTGGCACTATATAAATAAAACTGAATTAAATTAAATCGTGCTCTGTGCTGATGCAGAAATACTGTGAGGTGTACAGTCGGTACTAAGCAGTAGTCATTAGAGGAAATGTCTGACACTGAAATAAACCTGTTAATTTTCTTAACGTGAGTTAGATTGGTGCTACTCTCAGTGTTGACTGATAACATAGCCTAAAGCTGTTTAGCTCAGCATAAACCTAGAAACAGGTGTAAATGGCTAGCTTGGTTTTGTCTAACACTAGCAAAATCTGCCACCCAGCACCTGTTAAGCTTATTTTATCATCAATTAATCCATCCATCCATTTTCTTCCGCTTATCCTATTCAGGGTCACAGGTGGGGGCTGGAGCCTATCCCAGCTACCACAGGGCGAGAGGCGGGGTACACCCTGGACAGGTCGCCGGTCTGTCACAGGGCTAACACAGAGAGACAGACAACCATTCACACATACGGTCAATTTAGAATTACCAACTAACCTAATCCCCACTAACTGCATGTCTTAGGAAGCCGGAGTACCCGGAGAGAACCCACACAAACACAGGGCGAACATGCAAACTCCACACAGAAAGGCCCCGACCAGATGGTGGATTCGAACTCAGGACATTCTTGCTGTGAGGCAACAGTGCTAACCACCGCACCACCGTGCTGCAATCAATTAATGTTAAATATTCTTTTCATTCATGCAAAAATCAAAGTGTGGAAATGGATGCTATGTGTTAGACTATTTTTTGGCTGGGGGTGGTGATTTTCTGGAGTCTTCACTGGCTTCTTGGGAGGTGCTCCTGGGAACTTTCATTTTTTTGTATGGAGACAAGACATAACGTGTTCATTACTGAGATTTTGAGGTGCTGGTGGGTAGATTTTGTGGACTTTACACAGAGCAAGACTTACTCTTTCCCTGTATCCCATCTTTATGCTAACCTAAAGTAACCAGCTTTTGGCTGTAGCTTCATATTTAGTGTGCAGATTTGAGAGTTTTATTGATCCTCTCCTTTAACTCATGGCAAGAAAGCCAATAAGCATATTTCCCCAGATACAGAACTATTGCTTTAATTTTTCTTGTGGTGTAAAATTTCCTCTTTAACGTCATTCTTGCATAACCACCATTTTAAACTTTGGCTTAAGGCTAAAGTGGACTTAGTTGTTAATGGATAACTGCATTTTGCACAGTTCACATGATACTTCATGAAAAATACCTTTAACATACACTACTGTGCAAAGGTTTTTGGTATCAGGTATGGTTAGACCTGGCGCCAGAATCTTTTTTAACACCAAACATAACAAAGCCAGTGTAAAAGCAAAAGACTAAAGCCCTGATTTTTTGGAATAAGTCTGTGATTAGAAGAAGAGATGGGAGTAATACAGACAAACAAAATCCACAGAAGAACTGTGGCAAGCTCTCCAAGATGCTAGGAACAACATACCTGCTATATAAAACTATGTATAAGTGTACCTGGGAGAATTAATGCTGTTTTAAAAGCAACAGATGCACTTTTTATGAACTTAATTGATAAACTATTCATGACATTGTTTTTGAAAGCATCCTCGCTTTACTTCTAGTGGCTACAATGTTTGCACAGTGCTGTATGTTTAACATATTTGATGACAACTTTCTGATTTTAAAATAACAAAAAATACCTTAAATGTTATTTTTAACAAATGTTTAGGTAATTACATGCATTAGAGGAGGCTGCTTGCACACGAAGATATTTCAGCACTTTATTTCACCACTGTGATGTAATTGTTTTCCTCAGAAGCAGCATTTTTGGTGACAGGTCTTAGTAAAGGTGCACTTAAGCTTAGATGTAATGCACTCCTGATGTGTGTGTCTATGTGATATAGAATGTAACTGGGTTAATTCATAGACTAATGTGAGGTCTGTATTGCTGGAGGCATATGCTGTGCGTCCCACGTGCCTGACTTCCAAATGAATCAAGGCTTTTCCACAGTGTTGATGCCACTAGCGAAGTGCATAGGGCTTTTTCAAACACTAAATATTACATCAAATAAGCCTGGCTGTGTCTCTGGTGTCACTAGTGAAAGCAGAATCAGTTTTTCAGGCCTGCAAAAATCATCATGCTGATTATGAATAGACTATAGTGATTCTAAATATAGTCTCTAGCCTGGTTCGCAGTACTGTGTTTGTACATTTTAAGGTGACCCCAGCCTGTAAATTGGCTTGCTTGAAGTTTTCAAAGCATGTAGTTGGATTTACACTTTTATGCAATAGCTAAAGAATATTGAATGTTATTAATATGTAGTTTATTCTTTTATAATGGAGTGACTGGTACAGTTGTTCTGTCTCTTTGCTCTCTATGCATGACTATCGAACCAGTGATTAGAGTAATTATTAGTCATAGGGATAGGGAATAGGGATGTAATAAATAGAATTAAATTAATTTGTTGACCCTTTAATGTACTGCCAGTCTGTCTAGGGTGTACCCTTTCTTTTGCCGTATGACAGCTAGGATAGACCACAGCCCCTCACAAGCCTAAGCTGGATAAGCGGTTAAGAAAGTGAATGAATGGACAAATAAAATTTGCATCTGCAATAAACTCAACTGGAACATTTGTAATTTTTTTTAGATTTTTTTTACAGATTTTTTAGAGATCGGATGGAGACCCTCTGGCAACCTCCGGTTGCTATGGAAAAATGAGTATTTCGTGACTGGTTGCAAGTGGTTGCCTGAGGTTGTAACCACCGAGTGGTAAAGAAACAATGAAAAATGCGGCGCCGGTATAGCTCACTGCTGAAAGGCTACTGCAGGGGCCTGTGTTTGAGTCTGCCCCAGGCCATTTCCTGTGTTGTTCCCCATGCTCTCTCTCTCTCTCTCTCTCTCTCTCTTTCTCTCTCTCTCTCCTTCCCCTTCCCCGTCTACTTTACTGTCCTGTCTAAAAATGAAGGCTAAAATGCCCAAAAGAATAAATCTAAAAAAAAAAAAACAACGGGAAAAGTGTGATGGAAACGTGAAACGGAGACTTTTCGCCTTCAAGTTAAAGTTGTGCCATCTGAAATGTATTGGTTTCAGTGGTACAACTTTTACTGTGAAGGCGAACATTCTCCATTTGTGTTTCAAGTTTTGCTACTGCTCAGTTAGTAGTTAACAAGTGTTTGCAGACAAGTCGGACAGGTCTCCAGGCCTGTGTGACTGAGGCCTTATATTGGCGTTTAGGGTAACCTGTGGCAAATCAATATAATTGATAGTGAAAAAACTGTATTTTAAAAGCAGCTCAACCAGTTTTACACATCAAGGTCAGTTTATTGATCTTACCCATCCTGGAACAACAGTAAACTTCAGTTAAATGTCTTCTGTGGCTGTGGAGGACCATTCTTAAGTCTGATGAAGTTGATGCCATAGTGATGTTTCAGTGTTTTCTCAGCTTATATTACAAATATGTGACACAGCATGAGAAAACCAGGCTAAAGTCCAAAATTTTTTACATTTCCTAAAATTTCAAAACTTCTAGATTAACATGCAAAAACAGATTTCATTTATCTCTCTTTGTTTATTTTCTATAAGTTTTTAACTTGAAGATGTCAAACTGTGTCAGTTTTTTTTTAATCATTGTGGTTTAGTAACAATACAAACAAATAAAGTCACTTGTAGCATGTTTGTAAATTATTAAACTTCTGATAAAAACTCCAATGGGTTTACAAGAAACCATCGATCAACCACAATCCTAACAGCATTATTGCCACAATCACCGGCATCAGTAAGGGGGCAAATTTCGCTGACTGACTGGCCAGGTTGCACCCCTAGGCATGTGTGGCTGCGCTGAGCGAGAGTTTTCCCCTCATAGCTGAGAGGTTTGCTCTTAATGATTTGGGGGCAAAATAGTGCATTTTTTATTTGCAGTTTATGGATCAGAAACTGTTTAATAAACTACAGTTTTCAGACATAGTTTTGAGAGATATTTACAGACAGTGAAGTTAAGGTAACAAACATTAGAAATAAAGTCAGGTTGTTCTTGATTGTGTCATTGCTTGGCTGTTTTTGTGCACAGCTGGGATTCTCGGTCTGCAACGTTGAACGGTTTTTCACGTGCTGCGTCACATTTATAGTAAATCCTGTGTTTCAAACTGTGAGTGTGGAGTTTAAAGACTTGGGTGTTTATTCCTATTATGCATAATGAAAAATGCAGAAAGTAAGTCTATCTTATTGTCTATCTTGTTACTTCAGTTTTGACAAATTTAATATAGTCTGAGGAAGTGCAATAATAAAATACTGGAGTATTCTTCAGCTTTGGAAATGCATTACCTATATACTGCAGATCCAATGTATAATCTGTGTATATTCATCTCTACTGGGATGAGAAAAAAAATAATGCTCATAACTTGTCCTACTTGCATTTATGTATCAGCTATGACAACTTGGCACATGTTCCATCCAGCCCCAAAAGCACTTCACTGGAACTTGTGCTACTGTTCACTTATCCAGCAAAATAAACAAAAGCAAACAAACAACCTAGAAATATATTTTGGCTGTGGAAAGTCAGAGTCCTCTTAAATAAACACGCTTGGCTCTAAGCCCCAAAACAACTCTTCTTTGAGTTGTTCTGTAATCTCCTGCATGCAGCGTTGCACACACTTAATCTTGCAGTAAGCTATTGCTTTATTCTGTGAAGGCTAAATAATACAGGTCCGAGGGGGCAATCAGATACTCCCTGAAACAGTCAACAACAGATCTCAGTCTCTTGAGGCTTAGTTTATGCATTTTGGACTTGGTTACAGAACTTCCAGCAGGCCGCAATAATTTGGAGTTTCTAGATATTCTTGCTTTACTTTAATTTAACTGCCTGTGTTTTTGCTGAGTGGTGGATTAGTCATTGAATTGATGTTCACGTTGGACTGTTGCTTGTAACCCATCAATGCAAAGTAGACTGCCTTCTTCCCAACACTCCCAGTAGTAGCAGCACTCAATCCTAACTCCTCAAACAGTCCCACTCCTTCACTGTTCCTGTTTTCTAATTGATTTGGCTTGGGTAGGATAAAGGAGGGTTAGATGGGAGTTTAATGTGTGTTTTACTTTAATGAAATATGTTGATCTATTTTGATTTTCTGTTTTCTGTTTTTAAGTCATGAGTTAAGATTCCAGTCCAGTGTAAGGTAATTTTTTTAAAGCAGTGTTTCACACTTACTCTCTTTAACAGATCGAGAAGATCATGGACTTGATTGGAGCAGGCATTGAAACGTCCAAAAGCAAGCAGCCCAAACCAAGTTCAGGTAATGCTTCAATATCCATTTTATTCTCATGATAACTGTCATGTGTCGGCTGTGTGGCGGGCAGGAAGTGGACCCAAATGCAGAACTCAGAGACAGAACTTAACTCAAAAGGTCAGCTTTAATGCTGTCCTTCCGGGGAAAAAAAATAAAGTACAAAAATCCAAAGAAAATCAGAGAACTCCAGGAACACTAGGAAACACTGGGAAGCCAAGGTAAGGGTTCACACAACAAAATGGGTATACAACGCGACAAAGGACGGGGAGAACTGAGACGATGTATACACACCTGGGGTAACGAGGGCTGAGAACAGCTGGGTGGAACAGGTGGAACAAATCAGGGATGACGAGACAAGGGAAGCAAAACTGAATACAAGACACAGAGAACAACAGTTACCAAAATAAAACAGGAAACACTAAACACAGAAACAGAGATTAGACAACAAGATACAGAAACTAAACAGGGAATATCTACAAGAACTAGAGCTCAAACATTATAAGCCATAACCGGGACACAAGTGAGAAGAAAATAATCAATAACAAACAGAGGTCAAAAAAGCCCATGATTCAAAAAGTGGGGTCAAAGACCCCAGACCATGACAATAACAGATTTTATTAGGAGTGTTTTTCTCCAGGGATTTGACTTTGTGGTGTAAATGCAAAATGACAACTCTATCTGGGGTATTAAGGGAGTGTTACTCATTAACCATTTGTAAAGCTTGTGGTAGCCTGTGGTGCTCCATTGATTTGCTTATTGAATGGAAATTATATGTAATATTAGCTGCAACCAGTCATTTTACACCCTAGCTAGTCACATTTGGGACCAGCAAGAGCCGATTCATCGCATTCAAATACACCTTCAAAAAGGATGGAGTGCAGTTTTATTGTTCTTACAAGTTACAGTGATTCATGCTGACTTTTCTTTGGCACATCATTGTTGTTGTTTATTACTCACAAGGTTTCCACTACACGGGAAATCTAATTCTAAATTCCCCTCAGTGTTGTAATTTTTTTTCTCGAGTTACTGTAGATCTCAATAGGGCTTGATTTGCTAGTACGCTTCATCAAGTGTCCTTCAGGCAGTACAGAGGGAGAAGCCAGCTGGCATCAGCTCAGTTTGTTTAGATAACATGACTGAGTTGATACAGTGTAAACCTGCCTCTATTACATACTCTGTTATAAGAAGGATTCATCATACAGGATTGTGTTTTTCTACACAGGACTGCGTTTTACGTGTCTCATCAGATTTATGGAGATAACATTTTCAATAGTTATGTGCAGTATGCTTTATGGACTGCAGCGTTTGCTGACCAAAGCAATGAGAGACGGTACAGAACCACAAAAATAATGGTGTGCAATTGTTTTAAAAAAAAGCTGTCATCATTTCTTCCACAGCATCTTACTGTCATCTTCTTACAAATATTGATGGTGTTTGGTGTATTTTAAAAAAAAAATTGTTTTGCCCACTTTTGATATAAAATACTGATGAAATTTACTCATTATCTCTCTTGAATTCACATTAAATTTTACTTTCAGTGATCAAGCTGAACTATGCCATGAAGAAAATTGATTTCTTTTAGCCTCGAGAACTAAAGCCTGTATTGTAAAAGTAAATAAACTTTATCTAATTTTTAAAGTGACAATAATGGGGTAAAACTTCTCAGTATTTTCTAATTTCCCTTAAAGAAACAAAATGCAGATCAGGGAGCTTTTCAAGATAAATGAGCAATCTAACAATTTAGACATATAAAATTTCCAAAAAGAGGACAAAAGTAAATCAAAAAAAACAAAAAAAAAACAAAAAAAACAGTTCTCAGATATCAATAATTTTACCTCTTTCATTGCAACACAATTCTTTTAAAGATAATTTATATTCATTCATTATACTTAAGGTTAAAGTGTTTTTTTTTTTAATAATTAAATCTTGTCAATTTATAATTTAATTTCAACTTAAATTCCAGTCAGTGAACAGTGCTGGATTAAATGCTATCTAAACAATTAAGCCCTGGAGTTATTCCATGTTACGTAAGAGGAAATATGGTGTTTGTTGTTTTCTGCACTTATAGGTGTGTGCTATTAATAGGCCTTGTTTGAAGAATGACATGCTGAAAGTGTCCCAGATTCAGCTGAGTCATACAGTTGCTGCTCCGATTTAAATCAGAGATTGTGCACAACTAGTTCTGATGGTTGCCAGGGTGCTTTTGATGCTTTTTTTGTTGTACGTGTCTCTTAGTAAAAAGGTCATATTTATTTTTTCACAGTGTAATGAAAGAGAACAAACGGGTACCCATCAGAGTAATCACATGGAGAGGGAGGTAGACAGAGAGAGGAGGGGAGAGACGCAGGAGAGGAGGGATTACACAAAGATGGAAACCTAAATTGTAAATCTTTATTCCACTTTTATCTTTTTATTGTGACAGAACTAGGAAAACCTCATCCGCTGTCCCCATTTTGTGTACTTTCATCCATCCACCTTTCTTACTTGTATACTGTCTCTTTCATAACGTAAGTCAAGGATGGTCATTCACCTTCTGGAAGCAATTTCTGAAAAGAATCAGATTTTCGTGGCTAACAAAATTTTAATGTAGTTTTGTGCCATATAAATCCTCAAAGATAATGTTGTTTGCATTGTGTGCCCATCACAAGTGCCTTGATTGTATGTTAAGAGTTCACTGAGTAAATGAGCTTAGAAAGAGAGAGGGACTGGAGAGAGAGCACAGCTAACAGCACACAGGAGGCATCGGCTCAGTTTGTGTACAGGCACACTCTGACGTTCAAAGGAAAAGAGTCCGCCTTCAGTTTCTCTGAATTAATTCAGCTTTGCGGCTCATTTTCTCCAGTGCTTGGGTGTGTTGACAAGGAGCTACTGCTTTTCTCCTGCTCTGATAAAGAGGCATAGCTTTATCTACACACAACCTCTACCTCTTCTTTGGAAAACAGGCCTTTCGGGGTGTTTCGTAGAGCCAAGTCTAGACCTCACCATGCTCAAACAGTACAGAAACCCACTTGGACAGATTTGACAGCTTGGCCTGTTTAACAGGGGATAAGACAGTGACCCAGTTACCCCCCTCAAAGGAGTATTGGATACTCTGTCAGTCAGTAATTAGGTTTTTACTACCGTGGGAGGTGTTGCTGTCCCAAATGAATGGAAGAAATTGGGTGGGGTGGCTGGTATTTTTAACAGTCTTTGTCTGGATATTGTATTGTAAAAGCTGAGTTTGGTATGAGGCTTAGAGGAAAAGTGTGAAGAAGGAGAAGGAGGAGTTGTGGGATCTTGTAGTGAATCATAATTAGTCCACTTCAATCCTTCTTACTTCCTATTACCATCTTATCTCGCCCATATGTTTCATCGCCTCCTCCTCTATTAGTCTTTTTTCGTCTTATCTCTCTTGTGCATTCTCTCCTTCTCCCTTC
>VUQI01012374.1:57793-69837 GCA_015106735.1 Paratilapia polleni
CCCCCCATCCATCATTCTTCTTCTCAGTCAAAGCAAACTTAATAGCAGCCTCTATTCCTGATAACGATGATGAGCATTGGTCCTTGTGGATGACTGACAGGTCACTGAGACCCGACTTGCCCTTTTACCTGATTGTTAATAGCAGAGAAACAAAGGTATACGTGGCCAATTAAAGAGAAGGTTCAATCAATAGCCCTTCACTTTGCCTCCCTGTGTTGTCACTGTTTCTCCTTGCCCTGACTGCCTTACTGACTGGCTGGCTACCCGTTGGGGAATGTGTGAGGTGATTGCAAGCTGCTAGAAAGCCTGCATAATAATGCTTTGCCTGCAGCTGTACTCAGATAACACAGTTGGACACAGTAAACACCCTGCATAGGTGAGTGAGAAAGTCTTTCAGTCCTTGTTCACCTGCCATTAACATGCATTTTTAGATCACAAGTGGACAGTTCAGGTGTGAATGCACTCAAGATGCATTGAGATCCCATTGCTCAGATGTTATTTGGAGGCGGTCGGAACTGAATTTTGTTTTTTAAGGCTTAGACTGTATATAAAAGATGAGCATAGCCTCCGTGACATTAGCCATTGGTTTGTGGATGCTGCAGTTTTAAGTTTCAGTGTTAGTTTTTTGGCTGCTGACTTGTTGGGTTTTTTGAAGCCAGAAGATGAGCATATTTGGATGAGAGGATGAAGTGCTAAGCTTGATTAGCAAGCTACAAACTGTACAAGTGCAAAGCATAGATCACGCATAGACATTGAGTAATAATAAATAAAATACAAAAATTTCACTCACCATTATTGAGGTAGAGACTTCTTGAACTGCTTAAATCCTCCAAAAAGGCACCAAAACCACAAACACAGTCAAGAGATCCAGTTCAGCAACTTACCAATGTCACCAGTCACCTGTCAATTAGAGTGGTCACATCCCTAACATTAAGTCTCAACAGTATCCAAACAGATGAGTCCTAATGAAATTTTCTATATCCAAAAGTGACCAAAACTGCTTTTGATACCAGGCTGTAATCATGCTTGTCTGTGGTGATTGTCATGACTTTGGAGCCAACCTCAAGTGGCCATTCCAGGTACTGCAGTTTTTGGCACAGCGATGGTTTCATTTTTCAGCCAACTAGTTTTTTAGCAGTGTAGCACTACTCAACGGACACGACGTTAGCTGGTGAAAAACAGCTGTGCATTTGACAGAGGCCTTTAGCAGTTTGAACACCTGTGGCTATTATTAACCATTACTTCTGCAAAAGGCTATTGGATGATTGCATAAGTTAAGAAAAACACTTTAAAACCTGTGTGTTCAATTGTGGGTCGGGTTTTGGAACTTGTATCCAAAACTCAGACCCCTGCCAGACTCTGGTATTTGGTCTTGTCATTAGCTTTTGCCTTCTCTCTTTCGCGGTGTGTTTTCTCATTATCTCCCTGTGCTCTCCTTTTTTCTCTTCTCTTTCCCCTCACCCCCCAAACCTGTTGAGGCATATGGATGCCCCTTCTTGAGCCTGGTTATGCAGGGGGTCTCTTCCTGTTAGAATGGAGTTCTTCCTTCCCACCCTCGCCAAGTGCTTCCTCATAGGGGATCATCTGATCATTGGGGTTCTCTCCTTAATACTGTAGTGTCTTTACCTTGCAAAACAAAGTGCCATGTTGTAAATTGCCGCTATATAATTAAAATTGAATTGAATAGATACAGTCACAAGTGGTAACTTGAGATGCTTGTGGAGATGCATTTAAATGCCAAGTGTGAACTCACTTACTTAGAGTTGTCCACTTGTGATCAGATTACCGCAGACACATGTTAATGCCACATATGACCTGAGGGTTTTTTTTAAACACCAATTGTAAAATTTTTATATCATCTTACTTATTTATGCAGGCTTTTTCCTGTAAGAAGCCTCTGTTGTGCTCTAAAAATGGTTGACATGACATGAGCATCTGAAAGTACATAATGGAATTTGCCTCTTTTCTGTCATGCTGGATGAGATGGAGAAAAGACAGGTCTTGACATGTCTCTTCTCTTCTCTTCTCTTCTCTTCTCTTCTCTTCTCTTCTCTTCTCTTCTCTTCTCTTCTCCAAGTACTTTAAAGACTCTGCTGACTTGAATCAATGCTGCCCCCCCTTGTCCTATCATCAAAGTAAGATGTAAATGAATTAAAGCCTTCTGGTAATAAGCAGGGATTTGAGGAGAGTCTTTGTTTCAATATCCCATGTTAGCCAAAAAAACTGGCGTTGCTCCTGCAGAACAGGATCGAGGCTTCATCATCCCTTTAAATTCTAGTCATTCTTTGCTGGAAAAGACTGTGATTTTGGGCTCTCAGAGCTTGTTCCTCGGCTCTGATGGTGGTGTCCTTTCTGCACTGCAAGATCAGAGTGTTTCTGTGCAATTCTAATCAGTGCAGTGGAGGGAGAGCGGGGGAGAGGTAGGTTAAGGTTAGAGAGAGAGACTGCCAGAAAAGAGTGAGTATGCGTGCATTTTATTGAGAGAGAAAGAGGAGCAAGATAGAAGGGGACAGGGGTAGAGAGACAGACGATGAGGAGAGAGGGAAAGTGTGTGTGTTTGCATCTGTCTGTGTGTTTGAGAACGAGAGGCAAAGAGCGAGACAGAGTGAGGGAGAGTGCAAGCCAGAGAGGGAGAGAGAGGCAGAGGGAGGGGAATTGATATAGTGGGAGAGAGAGGTGGTTACGTGGAGCAGCACCCCACTTCATCAGGCAGCATACGGCAGCCCTGCAGTGCGATCACACAGTATGGGTATGGGGCTATGAGATCGAGAGAAAGAAAGCAGAGAGAAACAAGAGAGACAAGAGGGGGGGGGAGTTACAAAGAAGAGCTTGAGGGATTTGCTCGGATGAGAAGGGGGTGATGAACAGTGAGTCTGTTGGCTGTCGTGGATGTGAGAAGGACGTGGCGGCAGTGGCTGAGCTTGAGGCAGATCGGTGGTCTCCTGTGTAGAAGTAGCCGGCGTGAGGACGCTATGCCCTGTGAGCAGTGAGGGGTAGCGTGTGTGAGCCAGGAGCAGCTGCTGTGACTGCATCTGCACTGCCTGCGTGTCTCCGACAGGCAGGGGATGCAGCAAACCTCTGCCCTGAGCACAGAGGCTGCTAGCTGCACCCAGCGAGGAGAAGAACCAGGTGGGCTGGGGAGGGAGTGGAGGGGCGCCTGCCTCAGGAAGGAGCTAGCTTAACCTGCACTGTGGTCCTGCAGTGATCCCCACTTCAGAGTCAAGAGGCTCACCTGCTGTCTGTTGGATCTGAACCTGGATTTACTGCTTTGAGAGATGACAAGCACGTTCTTTGGCTTAGCCGCACATCCAGCCGCCTGCTGAAAAGTGTGAATGTGGGCAGCACAGGGAGCATTGGCATCACCAAGGACACCGAGCCTTTTTCCTCTGGCAGACAGCTTACCTGGAGCTTTATCAAGGAATCTAAACTTGGATTTTATTATGAATTGAGGAGTTTGGATTCAGCACACTGTGGAAATCCTAAGCCAACGTTTCTTTGATGTAGGATTTACAATATGTCTACCTGACCGTACTCCGTGTGGCTCTGGAGTAAGGACGAAATATGATTTAAGCAAATGGGTATTCCTTGATCAAAAATAACATGAGTACCTCAACAGTACTTTAGAATGCTGCTACCTTCATTGTATGAGCCTTGTCCTAGCTCTCAAAGAGGTTGACCAATGAAGCCATGGGACTCAGCCAGAGCTTTACAAGTATGTGGTGAAAACCCTGACAAATTCATTTTGGGGGAGCTGAATATTTCTGTGTTACATCCTGATGGAGTAGTTTCTGATTTTAGCATAGGTGATGGGGATATTTTTAGCAGAGTAAATGATGTCTGGTATATGAAAATGTCTTATTTAGTGAAACATAATTTCCCCTCACTCTGAAAATTATCTAGTCTCTTGACTTGTAGTGGTGTATTGTAATGATTTTGGACTAACTAGGCACTTGTTCTTACACTTGCTCATCTGCTCACTAAAGGAATGCTTAGTGAGCCCTGTTTGTTGGAAGATGCTGTAGTGGCTCAGTCCAACATAACTTAACAATATAGAGCTTCAGATGGGCTTCCTTCCCTGCACTACCTCCACCCTTGCCTGACATTTCCAGTCAGTCACACTAACACCAGTGGGTGTATATTAGCCTAGTCAGTCCCCTGCAGGGCTTGAGCGGTGCCTGCAGCACTTCCTATCCTCCTCCTGTGTTTGAGTTTAGCCGGGCCCCCGCCTGTACTGTGGGAGCCCCTCACCCCCGGCCTGGACCCTGTCTCCCCCCTACCCTGCCTGGTGCTGCTGCACTCGGCTCTGCTTCTGCTGGCCGAGGATGATGTGGCAATGCCATGTGTCGTCCTCTGAGTGCCGCTGCTACCGGCTGAACGGCTTCTCCCTGCTGAAGCGCTTCCCTCTCTCGGCAGATGGGGCCTGTGGTAAAGCCCTGGACCAGCCGGTGGGAGAGTGGCTGGAGCACGTGGGGCTGCCGCAGTACGAGAGCAAGTTCCTGCTCAATGGCTTTGACGACCTACGATTCATGGTGAGTCACCTGCAGCATGTCATCTCAAAGGTCGGTTCCACTTTACATCACTCTGTCTCTCCCCCTGTCAAACAAGCTGCATTAGTCTTTTTATGTCACCATTCTGCTCTCTCACCCCCTGCTCTACTGCTTGTCTCTTAGTAGCTCCATGCCTCCTTATTTCTATCTCTCAGTCACCCTTTCACCTTCTCTATTCCTTTATAACACTTTCTCCTCTCCCCTTCATAACTCCTCCTCACCTCTGTGCAGTGCATGACCCAGCTAAGATTTATGGCCCCTCACTGAATCCCTTTAAAGAGTATGGGCTGTCACCAATGGTAAAACAAATGACAGCCAAAATCCATTAACTTTTTTTCCCAGCATTCCCGGTCATGGCATCTCATTTACTGTAATATTCAGAGGTCCCTCCTCCTCCCCATATTGAATCCCCTGATGTACAGCCACTGCACTTGACCTCTGTGTAGATACAGTCAGTTAACCAAGACAAACAATCATCACTATAAACACACCATGTTTAATCCTAAATACACTTTGCATGGTTGCTCACCAAATCTTATTAAATCCTCCACTCGTTATTCTCTGTACTGTGCATGTGGTGAGAGAGTCTTGAAATAACTGCACAAGAGATGAGTACACTGCAGCAGCATGCTCTTATGCTGTATGTTTATACTTGTAGATGCTAGAATTGCATTACACGTGTTTCCATACAGACATCTATTCTGGTTATAAATTTATTATTTACTCAGTAAAGAAATGATCAAAAGACATTTTTTTTTCCCACCCCGGTGGTTAAACAATATGATGGTGGAGATAAGTGTTTCTAAAAAACATAATTGACATATTTTGCACAAATGCTTTGCATTTTTTCAAATGCTCCAGTCAGATTCAAATATTAATATATTCATACTACAGCTCAAATGATGTCCACAATCTGACTAAAAGCGTTATCATGTTTCCTGTAAAGAACATTACAAGGAAACTTGACATCGCATTTGACAGTGATAGTAGAAAACATTTTCCATCCGATGGTCACGTTTCTCTGAAAACATGGCTATGCGCTGTAAATAAGTAGGCCTGGGGGTAAATGTGAACATTTCTCAGGCCACAGAGCTGCATTAGCACTGTGGGTTATATGTTACATCTGATGTCACAGCGGAGCTCAGTCAAGTGAGACCAGTGAGCTCAGAAAAAAAGTGGTTGTATTCACAAAGCGTTATACTTTAGAAGTGCTGCTCTCAGTTCTGATTTTTTCATTGTGGGCGGAAATGAGATCGCAATGTAATGGGAATCCATAAGAAGGTGACCACTCCTACAGACTCAGATTTGTACTTGTTTATGAGGTGATACCAAGGCTACAAGAGTGTGCTTGTTTAAAAAAGATGATTACAGCTACGCTAAAATGATTTATCTCCTGAATGATACACCGATATTAATTAAGTCTGAAATAATTTTGAAACTGAGAGATTTAGAAATGCTGTTAAATAGTTGGTACACCAGAAAAAAAGGACAAGTTAATTTTTCAGTCATAAAATGTTCAGTAAAACACAAATTATGGATGTGTTCATCCAACTGCTCTTATTGTACCTAAACTCAGGTTATCTGTATTGATTTCAAACTCTATACTTCACTGCATGTGACTCAAGGGAATGAGTCCTGTGGCACTAAAAACGGAGTTGGTTTCGTACCATGACTGATAATATCTAACCAGTAGATAAAACATTGAATTTTATAATAAAGCATTGTTATTTTAAAAAAATGTAAATGTAATGAAACTGTATTTAAAGAAGAGTCATTGTCATATTTTGTAATATTGGTATCAGCCTAAAATTTTTTTCTGTGTTGCAATACGGATAAAATCTTTCATAATTTTTCTAAAATGATAATAACTTTCTATAATTATATTACGATGGAGTACATTTTCATTATTTAAGAAATAAATTATAGATTCAATTGGAATTATATCTTTTCAGTCATCTTTTAAATGACATGTGTGACCAGGTACTTAATTTAGTTGATGAAGAAATCTTGTAAATCCAATGTTGCCATAAATCACTTCTTCTTATCGATTGGTTACGTAGCCTACAATAGCCAAATACAACCACCAGGTATTAAAATAACTGTCATCCTCAATTGAAAAAGCAATATCTCTACCTATAAAGCAATTTATATTGGTATTTTGCCCAAAACATAACAGTTATCTAGAGTAGATTTAGAGAAAATAGAGCAGCCTTACTGTCTGATTGGTTTTGAAGAATCCATGTTGATCAAGATTTCCGGGACATAATGTGATGAGGACTTGGGTCATTAGCCATTCTGATGTTCATTTTCATGCCACAGCTAATATGTCTGCTGGACTTGATGCATCAAGGAAATAAATCATTAGCTTCACAAGGCAAATTAGCCATGGGTATTTACAAGGGTGTGGAGGTTGCAAACAAGAAGAAAGGTCAGAGTAGTCAGGCAGGCATTGTGAATGTTTAATATTGTGCCCTTTTAGACTGTGCCAGACTTGCTTCAGATGTGATCAGTCTAACTGAACTTGAATATCAGAACTCATTTGTGGGATTCAGTACAAACACGAGTAAATTCATCAGCAGAGGGCAGTACTGTGGCTCATTTTCAGTTCACCATCATGTTTGATTTCATTTATGTATGAACACTGTATGTAGGAACAATGCAATGGAGCCCAGAGGAACATGTAGTAATATTTAACCATTTCTGGGAATCATTTCACATGAAAACAAGATCTGAGTAAACCCAGAGCAGATTTTATTTTAAACACTGTATCGTTTGTAAGCCCAGAAGGGATTGAAAGCTCTTCCCAGTTTAATTCTGCAGTGACAGGAGTCTCAGCATGCAAGCCTTACTGTAGCTACAACCCACCGCATAGCTTAAGATGCACTGTACCGTGCTGCTTGGAAAGTTTCCTTGGGCCCGCCCACCAGAGCACGAGAGCAGGCGCTCACATGACTCGGCAAGGCTCTCTGCATGTGATGATTGCTCTGAGATGCAGCTTTTGAGGGATCATAAATTATGAACAGCTGTGTGCCCATTCTCATAATTTTTACACGACGATAATCATTTTTGCGCTACGAGAAGTGGGGCACCCATGGCTTTCATTCTCTTGGCCTTCATGCCCACACATTTCATTTGAGTCAAAAATATACATCATTTAATATTTTTTCATAGCTTTGTTGCGCTGATGTCCAAACTAATGTGGCAGTCAGGCAAACAGTCTAGTGTAGGACATCTTAGAAGTTCCCAATGATGCATTTACATTGCATCTCTCCTGCAATGATATTGCATCAGACCCTGCAGCCCCCTCATTTTCAAATATTATAATGTGGAACTGAACATAAACATGATGCGTAAGCCCCTCATTCTTTACCATTTCATTCTTATGTCCACTTTAAAAATGAGAAATTTTTATTCGTCTAAACAGTTCCTCTGTGGAGAAGAGCATTAGAGCAGTTCTAATTCACTGTTGCCTTAACTGAGTGCATTTAGTGAGATGAAGGACTTCTACCATGGCTACATCTGCAAGTCGTATCAGATCAAATCATACTACCATAGCTTATAAGCTATGTAAGAACTGAACCATACATTCCTGTCACATGTTTCAAATGCAGCATGAAATAACAAGTTTGCAGAGTCTCCCGAGGCATCATCAAACTTCAAACTGTGTTAATAAAAGTGGAGGATCTATTTTGGGCCTCCCTTACATCAGACCCTGCTTCATTTTGACCTTTTATTCTTGCGATCAGTGAGTAATCTCCCAACTGCACCCTGATAGAGGCCTGTGAATACTGCTGCATTGTGCTCTGAAACCAATCCAGTGAGAGCAGATTGAGTAAAGACTACAGAACATTTTAACATTCTTGGCCAGAGAGAATCAATCTGCAGCAGTCCTCAGGGAAAAACGCTTAGCTCTTCATTTTCATGGTTCTCCTTGTATTTATATTCCTACCTATAAACCAGTATAAGATGATGAAGCAACTGGAGCCGTGATTTGAATATGAACATCTACGTGAAAAAAAGAGAAGAATTTTCTTTTTAAAGGTTTCAAGATCTGGAAAAATGTGTTGTTCATTGTTTCTGCACCCTAAATTAACAAATAGTCTCAAAATGTGGAGAAATATTTTAATTTCCTCTTGGACTGTTTGGTGTCCCTGGATGAAACACAGCAGCAAAAGGATCCTGGAGATGCAGCTGCAGTTATGAAGGCTTTGTTCCTGCTGAGTTGCACCAGATCAGATTGATTACTCTTGGCATGCACAATTTATTTGACTTCATTGTCCTCCCACTCTGCTGTTACTGCTTGTGTCAGAGATGTGCATATTCTGCGTGTGTGTGCATGTTGTGTATGTTAAGAGCAAGTGTGTATTAGTTCAGCCATAGTTCTACCCTGGCAGTAAGGCTGTGGAACAAGTCATGATACGTTTATTGACCGGATTGGATATTTTTGTGCAAATGTGTATATGGATGAAATATACTGTATAATAAATTATGTTTTCTTGTTGTTGCTATGCTGTGCTATGCTATTGTGCTGTATTTCCATTTCCATTTTGCATATTGTCTATGTGCTTGTGTGTATGGGATTGTTTGCATGCACGTATGTCTGATGACTATGCCTATGTGTGTGCCTGTGCGTGAATGTGTTTATTTGTGTGTCTCTCTTGTGTTTGTGCATATGCAGGGAAGTAACGTGATGGAGGACCAGGATCTCAGAGACATCGGGATCACTGATCCAGGACACCGAAAGAAAATCCTCCACGCGGCACGCAACTTGCCCAAGGTACTTAACATCTTGGGTTATCCTCAGCCCTAAGGAAGAACAGTGACTGACGGGGTCTCCGAATAAAAAAAAATTTAAGTGCAAGTATTTTAATAACAGTAGCAGATAAGCTAAAAATAGATAAAGGTGACAATGGTTCCCTGATATGTGTTATAGTGTTGAAGGAATATTCCTACTGTCCATAGAGTGGGTAAAACCCTCAAGCAACAAAGCTGTTTAAGCAAACAAAATGGCAGAACAGGATAATTTAAAACCCATTATGTTTTATACAGGAATTTTTTTTAAATGGCTCTATTTGTACCACACCTTTCACCCTATGATAGCTGGGATAGGCTCCAGCCCTGTAACCCTGAATTAGATAACCGGTTAAGAAGATAGTTGTATGGATGGGTAGATGGATGGATGGCTTTATTTGTGTTTGTCATTTCTTCATTTATAACACATCCTGTTTGATATCATTTAATCACTTAAAGAAAAAAGGAGTTAAAAAACACAAATTGTACAAACAAAAATACATTTATTTTCGACAGTTGTCCATTACAAATGCTATATTAAAAAAAACATTTTAAAACTGAAGGAATGCTTGGGTGAATTATATTTTACATTATCCTAGTATCATTTTAACACCAAAATATAGATGAATCGGTTACTTTGTGATCCATACTGACATGATAACATTGCACAGTTGGTCATGATGTGTGTCCTGTTCTAGTTCACGAATGTGCTCTATTACTCTGGTGGTTGTGGAAGTCATTACAGTAAAATTAACTCATTGGGCTTCATTCACTAATATTTGCGTAGAAATGTTCTTAACCTGTGCACGAAACACGCAACATTACTGTTGGATTCATGAAACGTTGGCACTGGCTAGTTTTGTTCTTACCACTGTGAGTATCTTAGTGAATTGGAATCATTCTGCATTGCACTCACCTTCTGCTCACCTTCTGCAGTTTGCATATAGCCACACCCCCATTTCTCCATGGCGGTGTGGCAGGATGTTTACGTCAAAGTAAACAAAGCATGTTTACTTTGAGGTGGATGATGAAGGAAGTGAGGAATGAAGCATGGCTGCTAAAGCAAACAATGGTGTCCAACCTTTTTGCCGCAAAGAACCATGCCACATTAAAAATCAACTGTTTTCCCAGTTATGATTCTTGGTTTGAACTTCAGCAGATCCTCATATCTTCATGCCACTGATTACATGTCTTACTATAATACACCAAATCTCTGTCTGTATGTTTTTGTTTCTTTGGCTGTTAACTCTTTCTACATGATCAGGAGTTGAGCAACCAAACTTGGCACACCTATACATCTTAGGCCCCTGAAGGTTCTTATCTATATCAGATATTATGATGTCATCAGGGTGCCTACCAGTCACCTAGCAACAGGCTAAAATGACCTGTTTTTAGCATTTATGCACCTATAACATCTTATAAAAGCATTGTATCTTTTTCTGTTTCACCACAGTAACATCTCATTTATTTCCACAAAAACTGAATTATATCTATATTATAATGTCATCATATTGCCTAACAACCACCTAGCAATGGGCTAAAATGACCCTTTTTTTATTATTATTTTTGTGCACCTACAACACCTTATGAAGCGGTCGTATCATTTTCATTTCATGGCCACCAGCATGAACAGGACAAACAATACTGTAGCATGGCCATGTACTAGTTCCTTTAAACCTGCAGTTGAACAAGAGACCCTAATGAAGTGGAAGTGCTTGGTGTATTGTTGCTCATGGCCATAAGCTTTGCTGTATTGTACAAATTAATTTTTTGATCTAAAGAAGAGAAAAGAGTAGGTGGAATATGAAAGGATCAGCAAAGTCAGTAGTAACCATCATCTGGGGGCTGTAAATGTTTGTGTATAATTTCACAGCAATCCATCCAGCAGTTGAGAGCTGAACTGCCATTTCTTGAGCCCCTTGCCTAGCATGACTGCTGCAGCGCTTAGCTTTAGTTGGATAGAAAACCCAAATTGTCCTTCCATAAATTCACAGTTCTTGCTTACTTAGATGTGTCTGTCTCTGCAGGTAAAAGCACTGGGGTGTGATGGCAGCACATCTCTTGCCTCTTGGTTGGACGGCCTTGGCCTGCATGAATATCTGCCCAACTTTCTTGCCAGCGGCTACCGCACACTGGAGTGTGTTAAGAACCTGTGGGAACTGGAGATTGTCAATGTAAGAAGCCACTGACTATTTATTTACGCTCTAAATGTACATTCTCAGAGTAATAAATACATTAAGTAGTGTAAACTTTTTTTTTTCAAACTTTTTTTTCTACTTAAATACTGTGACATTCTCTGATGTTTTTCCCTTTCTGAGTTTGCAAAATTCATTATTTTTAATAAACTTTGGGTAAGGGTTAGGGGGTTAGGTTAGGGTTAGGGTTGGGGGATAGGGTTAGGGGGTTAGGTTAGCATTAGGGGGTTAGGGTTAGGGTTAGGGTTAGAGGGTTAGGGTTAGGGGGTTAGTTTTAGGGGTTATTGTTAGGGTTAGGGTTGGGGTTGGGGTTAGGGGTTGGGGTTATGGTTAGGGTTAGGGGGTTAGGCTAGGGGGTTAGGAGGTAGGGTTAGTGTTGGGGTTAGGGGTTAGGGTTAGGGTTAGAGGGTTAAGGGTTAATGTTAGGAGGTTAGGTTAGGGTTAGGGGTTATGGTTATGGTTAGGATTAGGGGTTAGGGTTAGAGGGTTAAGGGTTAGGGTTAGGGGGTTA
>VUQI01012382.1:0-15660 GCA_015106735.1 Paratilapia polleni
CACCACTCAGACAGCCAGCAATTCAGAGAGAACATGCGGCTAAACATGTCACTCCTGGTCCGATTAGGGAGGGGACCAGAGAAAACTACAGAGTCCGACATTGTTTTGGCAAAATTACACATCGACTCAATATTAATTTTAGTGACCTCCGATTGGCGTAACCGGGTGTCATTACTGCCGACGTGAATTACAATCTTACCAAATCTACGTTTATCCTTAGCCAGCAGTTTTAAATTTCCTTCAATGTCGCCTGCTCTGGCCCCTGGAATGCAATCGACTATGGTCGCTGGAGTCTCTAGCTTCACGTTTCTGAGAATAGAGTCGCCAATAACCAGAGTTTTTTCCTCAGCGGGTGTGTCGCTGTTAAGCTACACAACAAGCAACACTGTGCGATGCAGTAGGAACAGGAAGTGATACCTTACCACAGTCCACACCAAGTGAGAGCGCCACCTTAAACTAGGCTTTAGTTATGCCGCTATAAGTTCCTGCTGTGGAGGGATTTTTCATGATGCACTGAGCACTTGTCTTCCACTCTTTTAATTCTGTAAGGGTTTAAATGCCACTATTACATGTCATTAACTTTGGTCTACTCTCTGCTATATTTGTGCTGTGTCCTGTTTGTTGTTCATTCTTTCTACTACTTGCAGTGATTCAAATATATGTCAAATATGGTTTCTTAACATGTTTCTTAACATGTTTTACATATGACAGATAAATATGGGAAGAAAAAAGGCCACAGATAAACTCTATGTACAGTATATACAGTATAAATCATTTACTTCTCATGAATAAAACTGTTCACTGGAACCCAACACCAAGTGTTTTTCATTTCGATATAATGACATTAAACCATTCAGGTTCTTGCAAATGAAAATACACAGAAAAAAGCATCTCCTTTTCTACCCTGAATGTGTTTAGTTAATTTATTCTGCCTTTATGTAGCCAGGAGACCTGGGGCAATTTTCAATTTGCACCGAGGCAATTACACAAAAAAACATCCTCTCCCAAGTCTTGCATCAGAGAATCAGCAAGATAATTTTGGAAGGAAGATACAGTTAATATCAGGACAAGAACTCTTCTAAAGGTGTTCTCCATCCATCACACAAACACATCCAAACCAGACCTTGTCATTATCTCGACAAACAACACTAATCTGAGCAAAGGCTGGATAAAATAATAATGAGGGAAGATGGAATCGCTGATGGGCAAAGAGTGGAATATGTCTTTATCGCGCACTGCATCTCCCATGCAGAAATACAATGATTTAAATAAAAACTTGGAGATGTACTTTTATTTCCGTTGATCTCATTTTGAAAAGTGCTGAAGATGAAGCCTGGAGGCTTACAGAGCAGAATGAGGGTGGGGGTGGGGGTGGGAGTGGGGGGTGGGGGCACTGCAGCCCATACATACCAATGACACTGATCCCTGAGCTAGGCCTATAAGAATGCTGAGATGGCCATATGCACATTCTTTTTTGTTTTTTTTGGTAAGAAAAGTGCGCTATGTTCCAACATCAAGTCATCTCAGGGCTGTTTTGATGAGCTGGGCAGTATTTGGGATGAGTGAGCCATTTCTGTGTCCTTCAGCTTTGTAACAGGCTAGGGACTACAGAAGAGGCTCTTCATTGTGTTAAGTAGCAGTTATCTGAAAAAGACCACTTCGCCACTGTCAGGACCCCCCACATGCCCAAGGACCCCTGTTTGCAGTGTTCTACCAGGCCTTGAATCACAATGTATTCCAGGGTCCTGAGTTATATCAGAATATGTTCTGACATATTTCTGTACTGCCTTACGTGTGTGAGCCGCTGTTAATATTTCATCACAATGTATTATCCACATTCTTTGCATGATGCAATATTTAACACATGCACACAATATTCTGAACAGGTCTATTATTATTATTTTTAACATGGAGAAATAGTCAGTTTTCAGTCGATATTGTGACACATAAGGGCTGAAGTAACCTGATCCCCCTCCATTAGAGCAAAAAATATACACTGTATATACATCAGTTTATAAACATGACAATAGGCCTTTTCCCACAGTTTGTCACAAGAAAACCACAGGTGTAAATATTAAAATGAATGGAGGGTGAATTCTGTTTACCTGCTTTAGTTTCAGAATCCAAAGACTCCAGAAATATTGTATTACAAGGAAAACTTACTTTCAAAATGCACGCTGTGGAGCACCAAAAAAACAAGCATTTGACATTTATCAATTGGTGTTTGAAGGTCTCCAACCTAGCCCAGATTATGCAACAGGACGAGTGAAACTCTCTATTGTGTCTGATAGTTTATATAAAGTGGATGAAAAATTCACTCATTGCTACTCATTACTAAAAAACTGGATCAAAATACATAAGTTGTCTGTCTCCCAAAACTGCTTTGTGAGGGGTGATATTTTTCCAAAATAGAAACCTTATTCTTGCTATAATAAGTGTATCACTCATTTGGAAATTTGAAATATGAGCTAACTAAAAGACTTTTAAGACTTATTAATCATTTTTTTACAAGGGTTATCCTTTAGGTCCATCCTACCCCTTCAAGTTTATCCTGACCCTTTGTCCTTTAGATGTAGTCAAGTAGAAGTCACTGATTCTGCCAGCCTTATCTCCTTAGGCAGGTTGTCCCAAAGCTTAGGGACACTGATGGCAAAAGCATGGTCACCTTTAGATCCACCTAAGGATGTAAGGCTGTGAGTTAGATCATATGGGGGTCATCATTTCTGCCAGGCAAGACCCAGACTCATTTTAAAAGTAATCAGTAAAATCTTAAAATCTATTTTTAAAAAGTTAATGAAGAGAAGTCAGGATGGAAAGTCCAGTCCAATATTTTTTTTACCTAAAATTAATGAAATATGTGTCTAAAACACTAACACAACAGCTGTAGCCTTCTTTTTCACAAATTGCTTGACAAAAATACTAAACATTCTAATCAAAACTTTAAGATAATGAGCTTTTATTGATGTGATATGAAAAAAAATTGTAAGAATGCATACTTAGTGAATAATGATGCTTACAGTGAGCCTTGTGAATAAGACACATTAGAAATCTGGCATGAGGAGCACTATGTGACTTGCTGCCATTTAAATGATTTCCCCTGCCCTGATGTTGCAGCGTAACATCACAGAAAATGTCCAATCAGTGAGTTACCTTGTCAGTTTGTGTGACTTCATTTTTACTCTTCTCAGTTCATTTGATAAAAGCCATTGTGAACATGAATCAGAACAGAACTAAAACAATGTATGATTTTTCCCCTTGGTACAAACCAAATGAACCGGACTGCAGGCAGAACTGCCAGAAGCATCATCTTGCCTGACCTACGGTATTTGTGTTGGTGATATTAAATTGCTGCAGTTCTCAGTTCATTATTAGTTCCTCTTCACTATCTATGGGTAGTTGTTGTTTAGTTTTTAAAGGCAGCTGACAAAGAAATTAGAGGGACAGAAAATGGCATGAAAAGTTTGAGATGTATTTTGTGTAATTGGTAATAACAGGATTCAACATATTTTTTTGTATAGCTGAGTGTTTAAAAGACAATATTGAGAAGAGAAAAAAAATTACTATCAGATGTCACACGTTTTGTGTGATGAATGCTTTATAGCACACCAATCAGCCACAACATTAAAACTGCAGTGCAATGCTCTGCTGGGAAACTTTGGGTCCTGGCATTCATGTGGCTGTCACCCTGAAAACATGCAGCAAATTCCAGGGCTGAAAAATGAAGCAAATGCATAAGTGCTAAAAACTGCAGTATCTCTTGTGGCCACTTGAGGCTGGCTCCAAAAGTGAATCAATCCAATAGACTCCCATGTTAAAATGCCCCAAACAGTATTAAAAAAGTAGGCTATGTTTAGAGCCTGAAGTTAGGGGTATGGCTGCCTTCATTAACAGATGTGAAAACACAGGCAGGCAATAGCTAACTGCTAGGTCTCACCTCCACTATCACAGAAAGTCACCACTAGATTGTGTTTGTGATGTTGGTGGAATGTTTAATGGAATAATCTGACACATAATATAGCTTGCTACAAAGTACAGACCATCCAAAAAATTTCTTCTCCAGTTTTGGTGAGTGATAGTGTAGAATTTCATTAGTCTGTTACTTATTAGCAGTTATCTTATGTATGAAGCTTGCTATCAGTAGCTAATACTTTTGCACTACACCCTCTCTTCCAAATACAGGTAACGGGGCAGCTGTGGCTCAGGAGGTAGAGCGAGGAGTCATCTACTAATCAGAAGGTCAGTGGTTTGATCCCTGGCTCTCCTAGTCTGCATGACGAAGTATCCTTGGGCAAGATACTAAACCCCACGTTGCCCCCAATGCATTCATCAGAGTGTGAGTGTGTGTGAATGTTAGTAAGCACTTAAGTGTAGATAAAAGTGCTGTATGAATGTACGTGTGACTGGGTGAATGTGGCCTGTAGTATGAAGCCCTTTGAGTACACAAAACTGAGTAGAAAAGCGCTATATAAGTACCAGTCCATTTACCTGCTTGCAAAAACACAACACGGTGGCAGCCAAAACACTCAAATTTAGGCTTCAGAAACCAATGGGTGACGTCACCATGGTTACATTTATCTATCCATCTATACACATACTATGGCAATGGCAATGGCAGGATACTGCCCACAAAACACTGCATTTCTTGAGAATGGTTCAACTAACATGGAAAAAACTCTCCAGATTCTTATCCGATTGAGAACCCATGAGATGTTCTGGAGAAAGTCTGATCCATGGAGGCCGCACCCCACAACCCACATGACGCAAAGGATTGGCTGCCAGCGTTATGGTGCCAGGCACCACTAGACATCTCCAGATGGCTGGTGGCACAAGGGTACCTACACAATATTAGGCAGGTGGTTTTAAATGTTGTGGCTTATCTGTGTATATTCTGGTGTGCAGTGTAAAGCCTCTATCATTTCATTGCTTTCCCATAAGAGGCAGTGTCAGCAAGCAGATACCCTCCTTACATGGACTCATAATAAAGGTCAGACGGAGGAACTCACTGACTGTTGTCTAAGCAGGGAAGCAACTGTTTGTCCGCAATATGTTACACACACACAGACACCCACATAGACCTATACACACATACACACACACACACAAAGAAAACATACACTCATAACTCACAAATCTCACAAATATACTGTATGTGATACAGTACCTTCCCAAACACATTTAAAGTGCACACATATTAAAGTATGCATATAAACACTGATGCATGCATGCAAACACATCCACGCTCCCAGTGATACAAAGCCAACTCAGCACAGCTGTGGCTGTGTTTGATGTGTGCATGGCCATCCAGGCAGAAGAGGTTGTTTCCCTGCATCGCTCATGGGTACAAACTTTGATCTCACGGTCTCTCTGTTTCTGTCTTTCATTCCCTGTTTTCCCTTCACTCTTGTTTTTTCTTTTTATCTCCCTTGCTCTTAGTTTAGTGGCTCTTTATAGGTCCCTTCATGGATCAGTGCAGATGTTAAAAATAGAACCAGCCACCTTCCCTTGATTTGTTTTGTTTCTGAAGGAAAAAGGACAGATAACTGTTAGCTTAGCTGACTAGCTTAATTAGATGTTTAGCCTGCAAAGTGACATTAGCAGCAGGCTAAGTCATTTGTTTGGCACCGTGTTCAGGAAAGTAAGGTACCACAAAAATGTGTTCTCAGCTAGAAAGCTAATATGAGTTCAAAAGGCCATCGCTGTGCTGTGTGGGAGCCTGCGTCTGGCTATAAATGTTGCCAGCTTTTGTAATGTAATGTAGCTAAAGCCTGCTCAAAACATTGCTAGATCACTTACATATACTTAAAATAAAAAAGCTTAAATACAAAAGTTTTTTTTTTTTCAAAACTACAGTATGTCAGGTTAAAAGTAACTTGTGCTAAGTACCATTATAACCAATGTATATTTTACAAACTTAATAACAATTATCAAATTATATCATCACTGAGAAAGGGCTGTTAGCATTATTGCTAAAAAGTAGCTGGCACAACAAGTTGTTAGATGACAGATTCATTAAACCCCTTTTCAGTTATCTGGCACACAAAACACTGTTTTGATGATTACAGAAGCAATAAACCTGGCTAACCGAGTGTCTGGAGCAACAGCCTTTGTGGGTGCAATTATCATCTCAAAATATTATCTAAAAAAAAAAACTTTTCTTTTGAAAGTAATCTTTTTCCTATTTTAAGAAATGAAAGTTTTTATTATTATTATTATTATTATTTAGTTGCCAAAGTGTTATTTCCCTTCACAGGCACCTGCTGTCTCTAACCAGAAAAGAGAAGTGTGTGAATAACAGAGCAAGAAGATGAGCACACAAGAGTCTCCAATTTGAGAATCAGAAGCCTCAAATTTCCTGAAGTGGCACCTTCATTAAATACTACCCGTAAGAGATTGTTCTGAATATTAGACGCTGTTGTAAGTAATGGTGTTGTTCTTGGCTACCTCAAGTAAAAATTAGCACACATACATACATACACATTTAATCATTAGCTATTATTAACTCTGCCTTTCTCCCATAGGTGTGCCTTTTGTCCTGTCTCCCTCTGCTCTCTTCTGTTTCCCCTCATCCCCAAATGGTCGCGGCAGATGGCTGCCCCTCCCTGAGCCTGGTTCTGCCTGAGGTTTCTTCCTGTTAAAAGGGAGTTTTTCCTTCCCACTGTTGCCAAATGCTTGCTCATACGGGGTCATCTGATTGTTGGGGTTTTCTGTCTAATATTGTAGGGTCTTTACCCTAAAATATAAAGCGCCTTGAGGCGACTGTTGTTGTGATTTGGCGCTATATAAATAAAATTGAATTGAAAGTTCACTGATGACACAACTGTCACCAGGCTGACCACTGGTGGAGAGGAGGCATCTTACAGGGAAGAGGTGGTTCAGCTGGTGTCCTGGTGCCAGGAAAATAATCTCTCCTTAAATGCTGAGAAAACTAAGGAGATGATTATCGACCCCAGGAAGAGGAGAGACCAGGGTGAAGGGTGAAGACCTTCAAACCCCTCTGCACCCACATCACCTGGACTCATAACACACAGCAGATCGTCAAGAAGGCTCAACAAAGACTTCTACCTAAGGAAGCTGAGGAAATTTGGATTATCCTCCAAACTCCTCAGCAACTTTTACAGATGCACAGTGGAGAGCATCCTGACAAATTCCATCACAGTGTTGTATGGGAACTGCACCATTCAGGACAGGAAGGCTCATCAGGCTACTGAATCACTGACTGATTATCAAACTGATTATCTGTCTCAATGCCTTTCAATAACCTGACCTGTACATTTGCAAATTTAAACATTTATATACAATATAATACAATTTTATATAATATAAATAATATTTGCACATTCTGAATGTTTTACCACTATGACAGTATTACACAACTAATTGCACTTTATATTGTGACCACTCCTTTTGTGCATAGTACTTGCTTTATTTTTAGTCCTATTTCTTTAATAAGATGCACTGCCTTCCTTTTATTTCTAAAATTCTTGAAAGAGTAGTTGTAAAACAGCTAACTGATCATCTGCAAAGGAATGGTTTATTTGAAGAGTTTCAGTCAGAGGCCATAAGAAGATCATTCGTAACTTTCACTAGAGCTGTTTCTGTACTGTCATGAATTGTGAAGCCTGACAGTGGACTTATCTCTATGCTTGTCCTGTTAGACCTCAGTGCACCATTCAATACCACTGACCACAATATTTTACGACACAGATTAGAACATACCTTGGGTATTGAAGGAATTGGGCTGCAGTGGTTTGTATCATATATCTAAAAGACTCCAATTTGTTCATGTAAATGGGGAGTCTTCTTAACATACTAAAGTTAATTATGGAGTTCCACAGAGTTCTGTGCTGGGACCAATTCTATTTACATTACACATGCTTCCCTTAGGCAGTATTATTAGAAGGCATAGCATATATTTTCATTGCTATGCAGATGATACCCAGCTCTATCTATCCATGAAGCCAGATGACACACGCCTGTAGCTTAACTAATAGGTGTGTCTTAAAGATATAAAGGCCTGGATAACCTCTAATTTCCTACTTCTAAATTCAGATAAAACTGAGGTTATTGTACTCGGCCATAAAAATCTTAGAAACATAGTGTCTAGCCAGATGCTTACTCTGGATGGCATTACTTTTGCCTCCAGTGACACTGTGAGGAATCTTTAGCAGCAATAACTTGAAGTAATCATTTTGCGTAAGACTTTATCAGTCTCTCACATCATTGTGGAGGAATTTTGGCCAACTCTTCTTTACAGCGTTGCTTCAGTTCATTTTAGAGAGAAGAGGCTTTCTCCTGGCAACCCTTCCAAACAAGCCCATACTTGTTCAGTCTTTTTCTAATTGTACTGTCAGGAACTTTAACATTTAACATGCTAGCTGAGGCCTGTACAGTCTGAGATGTAGCTCTTAGGTTTTTTGTAATTTCTCTGTGCATTCCACGGTCTGACCTTGGGGTAAATTTGAGTCCTGTGAAAACTTTCTTTTTCACATGACTATAAATGAGGCTTAAACACCCAGTAGTTTAGTTGATTGAATCTTACAAATTGAGTATGTGTACATTATTTTATCCACAAATTACAACCTTTTGACAAGGTGATTAATAAGGCTACAAGCTGCAAGAGAACACGCAGCTTGTTCAGCTAACCAAAATACTTCCACTTCACTGGAATGGTCCATCACTGGGTTGTTAAAAATTCAAAAGTAGAGTAAGTATAGCAGTTCAGTGAATCACAGGATAGATCTGCGACACATTTATTATTTGTAGTGGAAAATTTGGTTAATAATGTTGCTTTATTTCTAAATCACTGGTTTAGCAAATTTGATTAAACTGGACCTGTCTCAAACCTGCACAGTGACACGTGATTTTGTGCTTCTGTAGTGGCACTGCTGAGTACATATTTATTTATTTTTTTTATAAGCACAATGAATGAGCCACAAAGACAGAATGACATGATAATGCATTATAAATATAGGCATGCAGGGACATTTTTGGGCCAAATAAAATGACATAACCTTAGAGAGTAAATTCATGCCAAAACATTCGATTCTGATTCTGAATATGACTGTGACATTAGCATTTGAATGGAGTAATTACAGCCTCATTACAATAAAACCTGGGGTTCAGCGGATGCTGGATTGCTGTATTTGGTCCTGGCACTGCTGTAATGACCAAGACAATGAGAGTTTGAAGAGGAGTAATCACCATCAGCTCAGAGCTGCAGGCTAGTGTGTGTGTGTGTGTGTGCGTGTGTGCGTGTGAGGACTTTCGCTCTTTGTCTGTGTGTGGAAACTGCCTGTATGTCCTGTACACACACATTGGCCTGTGCTAAATGACCTAGATAACAGAGGCAATCTGTTCTCCCCATCATGCAGGCAGGCACTGATCATCCAAACCCATGCATCTATCGCTTATGGGCACTTGGGCAGATGCTGGCTCTCTGACACAGAAAATCAAAGAAATCAGACCATCAGCAAGAATCAGAGCTTTTCCAGAAATGTTTGATTTGTGTGCTGTGCTTAAAGGATAAATCCACAGAGAATCACAAAGGGGATGGAATCCATACACTACCCTCTTTGGACCGCTGGCCACAGGGATCACCCTGTTGAAGAATTGTTGCAATGAATTATTTCTTTTTGTTTCTATACTTATAAGATGAAAATGTTCCTTAAAAAATAAAGATCACAAGGAGAATGAAAAATAGTATGTAGGTTTTCATTTGTAAGAAACCTACATTAAATAAGGAGTTCTTAAAGGAGATCTCAGATTCTGAGCACTTTCTTACAAAAGCACTTGCTTACTGACTAACCATTGCCAGTACCAGTGTGGTAGTGCTAGATTATGGCCAGGAATATTATGACCTGATTCTTGCCAGTTGCTATTTTTTATTTTGTACTAACCAGTCCAGTACAGGATTTCTTGGTATTGCATTTTGATGAACATTTTATTGTGTTAACATCAGAAGTTCCTGAACTTCTGAAATAGATGCCATAAGACCATGCACAAATGTTCACTGCTAATGTCACTTTCACATCACTTCTTCACCGTTGTAATGAAGAATATTGAAAAGATACTTGTTGCAGATGGGAAACTAAACAGCAACTTAAAAAAAACCAGTTAAAAACTGGAATAAAATTGCTAAAACTAAACAGTCTAAAAGTGTTCATTTGTAATTTAAATTTGTCTTTTATTTGAAAGTCTCTGATTTAAACCACTGTTGCCTCACCTTATTCTGTCTAATTTGTAGGGTCTTTACCCTAAAATATAAAGTGCCTTGAGGTGACTGTTGTTGTGATTTGGTGCTATATAAATAAAACTGAATTGAATTTAATTGAATTGAACTGATGGATAAAGCATATTTAAAAGGCCCAGGTGGAACAGTTGTGGTTAAAAGATGCCATTTAAGTGCAGACCATGTACAATTTGTGATTTATTCTAGAGCATTACTGTGTGCATAGAAAAAAAAGACATTAAAGGGGTACCCCGTGCATTGAATGAAAAGCACTATATAAATACAAGAACATTACATGATATATAAAATGTATAATGTAATGGCACGAGTGGTGTTCCTCAAGCTTGGGTCCTCTACCTCTTACTTTTTTTGAATATAAAAATGGCTGTAATTCCTAAACAGTTAATGCAATACTTTTGTTAAACCCCCTGAGTTAAAGCTGAAAGTCTGCACTTCAACCACATCTTGATGATTTGATTTAAAATTCACTGTGGCGGTGTACAGAGGCAAAATTACAAAAACTGTGTAACTGTCAAAATAGTTATGGACCTGACTGCATATTGTGTGAACTGGACTTCTGCATAACTTAATGAGATGTCTATGCCCGACGGGGTTCCTTATGAGCTTGAGTTTTAAAAAAGTCTATGAACTGATAACCTATTGAGAGCTTCTTTCAAAGCTTTGTCTTCCTGTGAAAATTGTCACTGTTAGTTGTTTTGAATTTACAAGAAGCAGGAGAAGTTAGAGAAGAAAAACTAACATGTATGGAATAGTAATTTTTTTATTCTTTGGATCAGTTCATTCTTTGGATGAGGTTGCTTACTTATAATAACATGCCGATATATGAGCTTGGACATCTGATACTATAAAAATCTCCTCTAGACACGAATCTTTTTGGGATCAGCAAGTGACGCTCCTGCAGTAAACTTGACAGATTCCTCCAGCCATGCTCAGGTGTGACATGAGAAAACAGTCAGCCACAAATGAATTCTAAGAAGCATCTCCGTTGTTCCAACAACATCTGTGCTCTTTTAACTGGGCCTTCCCAGAAGAGTTGAAGCTGTTATAGTTGCAAAGGGTGGGCCGACATCATATTATGTCCTATGGATTATGAATGGGATGTCACTCAAGTTCATATGCGTGTGAAGGCAGACGAGTGAATACTTCTGGCAATATAGTGTATCTTCCGACAGCTGTCCCTCAATATCTGAAATAGATGTGATGACACTGCCAGAAAAAAGTGCTCTGCTGGTGTCATCACTGTGACAGGATGTGTTGAAGCTTGTTGTGGATAGAGAAATTTGCCTTTTAACATGTGCTTTACATTGTGAAAGGGTGTATTTTAACTGTAACATTTAATTTTGACCTAAGTTTCACCAAGTAAATTTAATGCCCAAACCAGAAAAGGTAGAGTCAAAAGAGATAGTGAAATGGTGAAAAAAAAGACTGGTCCCAGACAAGATTTGAACTCTTCTCTTTGGGTTGTTGGTCTTATGAACGCACCATGTTATCTTTCTCAAAGTAAGATGAGGAATCATACCTAAATATAGAGGTAGAACTAGGATAACACCAGCTTAGCATAAAGGCTCAAAGCTGGGAGAAACAGCTAACCTAGCTCCTTCCCAAACCTTTTCAATTCATACACAGAGAAATATAAAAAAAGAGAAGCTGTGAAGCTTACAGGGAATTAAGTGCTATAATAAGTCACCAGCAGCTAGTCGTAGTGAATTCTTGGAGCCTCTAACTGTTACACATAGTTAGATGACTGGAAAGGTGAGAAACAAGGCCACAGTTTATTTTTATTTAGAGCACAAACTCAAATAAGTGGAGCTAAAATGTTGAGTCTGACTGCTTGAGGTTGCTGACATGTCAGACTTTAATGGGAGGTCAGTCTGTTTCCAGATCTCAGCAATTATATTGACAAGTATACAGTGTGAATATTAATGAAAGCAATAATGGATAAAGCAATGAAAATACTTTAATTTAATTTAAATTAAGTCAGTAACTGTCTGTACTGTCAAACATTACTAGCTGGCATAAACTATTATGACGCTCTGAGTGCATATCTGCTCAGCCAGCCCCAGTACCAGCACCAGTGCCCTGTTTGGTACTGTTGTTTGTCACCAGCATTACACAAACTTGGTGTAGGAAAAAGATTTTTGTTTTTTGGTTTGGTTTTTTTGTTGTTGTTTGTTTGTTTTGTTTAACCCACACTTCATACAGTAGGAGCAATATGTTGAACAGAGTAACTCACAGCTAGGTAGAGTGCAGCGTAGACACTAAGAGCAGCCTCTTTGGAGGGGAAGGTCTTCCGGGCACGTAGGATATCGTCCTGGTTTCCTGTGCAGGCCTCCTGGTGGCTGATATAGCGCAGTGCCTGCTGGCAACCCAGTGCCGTGTAGTTTGGCTTACAGACAGTCAGGAAGTAAGGTGCCAGGTTCCCTGTCACTACCTGCCCTGCGTTGACAAAGATGTCAACAGTGAAGAGGCCAAAGGTGTAGACTCCTGGAAAGGAACAAGAAAGTGTTAAGATATAGGACATAGGAGAGAGACAGGGCTATCAGCAGCAACACTGAAAGCAATGAGACTGAAAAGAGGGGTGCTAATTAAAATTGATGAGCTAGAGTGTGTGGGCTGTAAATTCAGCTCTTGTTAAACTCATCTGTTACACTGTGTTGAGGTTCACAACAGTTTCTATCAAAATCCAGCAACATCAAGACAAACCAGGTATTAAGCTGGGCCTACACTTTAATTGGTTGGCTACACAATTGTTTGCCATAGCAACAGTCTTGCAACCTGGGACAAAACTGTCACAGTATCAGAAATTTAGGATGATCATCTCATATTGTTACTTCTGCTACAACCTGCTTCTACCAACAATCAACGGAATGCAGCATGAAAAGACATGCTGATCAACTCGACAGTGTCAAAAAAAACCCAAGACAAACCCAAACAGAACAGATGGAACCCTAACACTAACCCTAACAAAAATGTTAGGGATTCCAACAAAGAAGACAATTTAGTTAATTTGTATCAGCAGAAGCTTGTTTATATGATGTGTCCTCCAACTGTTATCTTGACTGCACCAAGGAGGACATAGCTTGGAGACAAATAGCAGAGAAATAACAGCTGTGTGTCCTTGCCCCGACTCAGTACATATTACATTATACAGTCTACATGCATCAAACTTGATGTCCTACCCAAGTTTATTAGACAGAGAATAGACAGTGTGGCTTGTAATGAAACTGCTAAAATTGCATAGTGTGTAGGCTAAGTGGCTTTAGCCTGATCATGAGAAGATGGGATGACCTATAGAATAGCAGCACATACCACATGGGTTAAAATGTTCTTATAGCATTTTTAAAACAAATGTAATGTTCTGTTTATCTATACTGTACTTTTTAAATTAACCCTAACCCTAACCCATTTATGGAAAACCTCCGAGCTTGGAGGGAAAGGTTTTGATGTTCCAATGGTATGGAGGGAGCCACAGAATCACTTTGATGACTGCTACTTCTGTTTAGTCAATATTTCTGGATACAGTTCCAAAACTAAATCATCTATCAGCTCCCCTAACCTGCCATCAGCAATGACACCTGTACCACATTCAGATGAAATACCACCTCCCATTTTTACTGACAAGAGTCTGATGATGTTTCGTCTCCAGATGCACAACATTTTAGTTATGAGGACTTTGAAGATCCCTCTCTTGAAGATCCCCCAGTTATTCACTCAGCCAGAGTTAAATGACTTAGTACGAGATTTGGATCTGCCAAAGGAAGAGGCTGAGTTGCTTGGGTCTAGGCTCAGTGAGAAAAACCTCCTGGCTCCAGGAACCTCATTTTCTTTTCTAGCCATCATGAGAAGGATCTTATTCCATTCTTTGAAATGGATGGTGACTTTGTCTATTGTGTGGATGTTGAAGGTCTTTTGGATGCAATGGGTTGTGAGTACGATGCAGATGAGAGGAGGCTGTTCATTGACAGCTCAAAAGTCAGCCTAAAATGTGTCCTACTGCATAATGGCATTTACTCTGCATCCATGCCCGACTGGTCATTCTGTCCAGTTAAAAGAAACCCATGAAAATATGCAAATTGTGTTGGAGAAGCTGAAATATAATGAGCACAAATGGACCATATATGAAAAAAAATTGATTCACATTTTGTGACAAAACTGTATGTGATGGAATATTTTTTATTGGTATTTTTGAACTCAGCATCATTGAATTAGGGCATATCAACTGTTTTCTGGAAAACAGCAGAAATTTGATTTTTTGATGCAGGGTGGTGCTATATTTTAGAATTCATCAATTCACAATTTATTCTTTTTGAATGAACACAGCATTGCAATACATTGGCTCCCACACAGAGGGGTGGCTGTGGCTCAGGAGGTCGAGCAAGTCGTCTACTAATTGGAAGGTCAGTGGTTCGATCCGTGGCTCCCCTAGTCTGCATGCTGAAGTATCCTTGGGCAAGATACTGAACCCCACGTTGCCTCCGATGCATTCATCGGAGTGTGTGTGAATGTTAAGCGCTTGTGTAGATAAAAGTGCTGTATGAATGTACGTGTGACTGGGTGAATGTGGCATGTAGTATAAAGCGGTTTGAGTACTCAAACAGAGTAGAAAAGTGCTATATAAGTCCAGTCCATTTACAGAGTTTTGCATTATTGTAGCCTTAATGTTGATGCTAGGCTAACACATTTCTTCACATTCCTTTATAATGTGCCCTTCAAAGCATTGTAAAAACCAGGTTGTGACCCAGTGCCCATTCGTGCAGTATTGTTTACTGGGCTGCAAGGATGTGATCTGACAAGGACCAATCATCATGTCCTCACTCATCCCTCCACCACTACCCTCTGGCAGCGCAACAAATGATGGTGCACATAAATCCACATTTAGTTGAGCATCTTCAGCATTTTTTCTGTCAATATGTGACCTCCAGCTCACTCACTTATCCACATCAGTTATCCCTCTCTCTCAGTGTCTGTCTTTCGCTGTCTGTATCTGGATTTTTAAAAGTTTTTTATTGACAGCTTATTTCCTTATCATAGGCTGTGCCAGAAAGTGTTCAGATGGGATGGTGGCTTGGTACAGTCATATACTGTGTTTGTGCATGATATATTTGTTTAATGCCATTAAACATGCATGGAGATCTCTGGGAGACATGAGTACCTGCAATCCATGTTTGAGCAGTGAGCCATTACACATGCACACAAAATTCTTTCTGATCCAGCACACCTTGGGTTGTAAGACAAGTTCCTCCCCTCGGATAGATAGTACACTAAAAAATTAGCTCCCTCAATCTGCCATTCAGCCCAACCTTCATTTCACTTTTAAAGTAAAACAGAAATGTTATATGAACTCACTGACTTAATGCATTTTTTAAAGTTACTGTCAAGACCAAAATGTGTTATGCCATGTCTAGTATTTC
>VUQI01012389.1:10847-25341 GCA_015106735.1 Paratilapia polleni
GGGCTAGAGCCAAACCACCCAAACTCAGTGAGTGCAGAGACGCTGTGGGCAAATAACCAAACATAGTTCGCTTTCACTGACACCAGTACCCCAGACTTTACCATCTCAATTATCATTCCAGCACGGCAGGAGCCCAACACTGATTTTTCCCGGCAAAACCAGGGTTGTTAGTCTTTCCTAGTGTTCACTCACCTCTGAGGGGAAGCGAGAGCATACACACAGTTTGCATACGCTGCATCGCTTCTATGCAAACACCAAGAAAACCCCAGCAGAGGTCAGGCTCAGCATGAAGTCATTATTATGTCTAAATGAATATATAGAGGCAGTCAAAGTGTTTCATGAGAGCAATTTCACACTGCAATGAGGTCCAGCAGGACAAGGTTCAAATTACTCAGGCTCAGCATAATAAAACACTGCTTGTACACAACCCTGATTTACAAGTTTCGTATTTCCAGGGCCTAACAATAAGCTATGTACATTTTCTTTCACCTATCAGCAGATCGAGAATGGTGTAATCCCCAAACTTTTTTAAGGTATAGTGAATTTGTGTAGAGTTGCTCTTATATTCTCAAACAGGAGGATGCTCATGACAACCTTTAAACTCTGAAGCATTCATAAATTGTACTAGTTTATGCGGCAGTCTCTTGAGGAACTACAAAAACTGAGACAAATGTTCTGTTTGTTCCAGCACATTAACCCTGATCTGTGAGAAAGAAAGCAGAGGGAGAGCCATTCTTCTCATGACCCCTGCCGCTCTGCATCCTCCATCAACACGCCGTCAGGCTGAGCCACAGCTGACGTCCATTACTGCGTGCCCCACCCTGCCCACTAGCTCATCTCTGGTCTACAGACCCCATCCTGTAACAGAACGTGGGGCAAATTAGTCCTGCTTTGCTTTCAGCTGGCTGCAAACTTCCTCCTCTGCCTTCAGACTCCCTGTCCAGAACCCGAACGCCCCCCTCCCCTTCTGTTTATCCAGTCTTTTCAGGGTCACATTCCTCCCATACTCACCCTTTATCAGTGAGAGACAGCAAGCAAAGGCATTCCACAAATTTCTGTCCTATATGCCCACCCCCCCACATCTTTCTAAGACCTATTTTCTGGTGCTTCTTCCCATCACATTAGCATGTCAAGTGTGCCTTTAGGGGTTTCACTGAGTATCACCCCGCACTCCTGAGCGCTCAGTCCGTGTAGTGTGTGTCTGACAGTGTTCCCATACTCCTTTAAAGTTCTCCTGGCCATTACTTGCTCCACTACATTCAGATCAGTTGGCCCCATGCAGGGTTTGTATATGAGCCATGACTGATTATAATCCCTGCAGCTTTGTTGTTTGGCAAAAACAAGAAGTGAAAGAGAACACACCCAGGGCTCTGGTTTGCTTTAGCTAGCCATGATTCAAAGGTACAGGGAGACATGTTTGCCAGGCCACCATAAAAAGCATCTCAAACAATTCTAACAAATACAAACACCATCTGTTGCTGCAGTCAAATTGCTTAAGGATGTAATACTTGCTAGTTTATTCATTTTAATAAATGTAAAACATTGATCTTTCACATGACACTGCAGTTTAGACAGTTAATGTTTGGAAATGTGGTGCAAGGAATTATTTTCCTTACTGATTAACCTGCAGATTTTTTTTCTTTCTCTTATTTGTCAAGTGTATAAAAATTTCCAGTCAAGTTCCAGTCACACCATATGTGACTTCCTCAAAACGTTTTTTGTCCAATCCACGTCAAAGCAAAAACATTCAGTTTACCGTCACTTATAAAACAAAGAAAATAAGGCCAACAGCAGAAGAAGAGGACAAGAGTCCAGCCCAACAATGACGTCTGCCACAGTCCGACTCAGATGCCTGACACAGATAACCGTGACACACTTCAAACTACCCCTCCAGAGAGGAATGAGGTCTAAAATTACTCCCAACAGCTATTCTAGTTTGACAAGGGCTGTTCTATATAGAAGGTAGGGAGAAGACGAGGGATAAAGAACAGCCAATTTTAGATCTTGGCCTTTCCCTGTAGAGCTTAACAGTTACAGTAAGTCATGGATGTTGACTTCACTTTGAGATAAAACAGCGTGCATTAAAGCTCGTGACCCCCCCCCCCAAAAAAACCCCTGCTTAAGGATCACGGCTCATGTTCTTGAAGCCCTGCTGCCAAGTCCTCCATAATCCTGTAAGAATCAAGGTTTCCCTGAATCCCCGTCACTGTGGAGCAACACTTGGCTGCGAAGACATTCAGTATCTATTCTGCTGAGGCCCACTTACAATGAGATTAACTGGTCTAGATATTCATAACCCGAATTACTTATTAACCGATTACATGGTGGCAGGTACTTGGACGCAGTCATACTGAAACTGACACTTCACACTAATCTGAGTTTTATGGACAATGACTGAAAACCATTAAAGGATTATTTTGCAAAAAAAAAAATAAAAAAAATCCCAAATCAAAACTCTGTTAGTTAGCACTATCCCATCAAACAGACAACCAAACTGAAAGAGGAAGAAGAACCACAAGACAAATAACACGAGAAAGAGAACAAAGGCTGGTGTCTAAACCTGCATCACAAAGACCAGAATGTGGTTCCAAACAGAGGAAGCAATGCAGGAGCCAGGACATTTAGAAAGAGTAGGAGGAACAAGGAGGAAAAGGGAAGCACAACAGAATGTGGTCCTTAGTCTTGTTTAGAAAACAGGTCAACCCAAATCCTTATAAAACTGAGAACATCCATCCATCAGTCAGACTCATTCCTTTCCACCTCACTGAGTTACAGTTAAAAAAAAAAAAAAAAAAAACCTGGAGTCCTGACAATCTTCACCACAGCTTGACCATGTAGAGTCAAACCATCCTGCTCCAGCTGAAAGGAACCCATAAACCAGCTGTGCTGAGCTGACATTGGCAGGATTATTAATAGAACAGCAGCGAAGTCAATAACACTGTACTCCCACCAACAGCATCCCATCACAGCATCCCACTAGCACAGGCTGAGCCAAGTATGCTCGTCCTCAGTTGCCTTTCTCATGCTGGGGATATTATTTTGCCCCGTTGACACCCTTCATCCGTTTATGTTACTCATTCCAACAAGTACTCCAGTCTATTTCTACTGCATCAGTGCCTCCTGTGTCGTGGCTTTACTGCTTTCAACCCCCCCTCGCAGTTTGATCTAATCACTGCAAGTGTGCCCTCTCATGACACGAGTGGGTGCCAGACAGGGGCTGGTGAGGTACTGAGTCAGTCAAAATTCATTATGGGCTCACACGTCGACTCTCTCTACCTCCTTCACCCTCCTCCTCTGAAAGTGGGAAGGGTGGGGCAAGGATAAGAGAGGGGAGGAAAGAGGAAATGACAAACTGAGAAAACTATTTTGCCATTTGGGGAACTTCTTGTGTGCGAGTCTTTCAAAGAGAAGGAAAGGTGGCACTTTCTTGAGCCCATGCTGAGCAGATCTGAGGACTGAGGAGTAAATTAAGCCCTTGCTGGAAAAATAACTACACTGCATGACAGACCTACATCACTTTCCACATTAGTTTTCACATTCCTGCCCCAACCAGGATCCAATTTCACTGCACTGTAAGCTAGCTACTGGGATCCACCGCTTGCAACTAGAGGCCCCTACATCACCAAAGGACCCCAGACTTCAGCCTGACCCCACAAACCTTTGAGATGAGCTGATGTACTGCTTCACTGACACCATAGTGATGTTCCAAATGTGTTAATCTGAACTGGATTTTAACTAATAGTGTAATACTGGTTGTTACAATAGAACTGTCAGTGTTTACACCAGTTTGTTAGGTTTGCCTTCATAATACTACTACCACCTTTAGTGGAAGAAGTAGGACCTTCCAACCATACCCTGTATATAAAAGATAGATGTAGCCACCATAGTGTCACTAAAGTGTCTTTTCACAGACAGAGAAGTCACCCCCTTTTACCTTTAGAAATAGTGCAGATTTGATGCACTTGCACACTGGCTTTACTTCTCAGACCACAGACTATAAAAAAGATGGACATGCCACCCCCCACCATGTCTGTTTCACCTCCATCCAATCTAAGTTAAGAATGAAGACCCATTGGAGACTTAAATGCCAAATAGGACAGATAATTTGAAATAGGGCATCTGCCTAACAACCACATCAGTTTCAGAGTCACAGAACAAAGTCCGCATCTATCTTTCAAACAGCCATCCTGTTACACCACAGAATGAGCAAACGACTGGTTATTTGACCAAACTAATCAGATACTGCACTCCACCAGTTTGCCCTTTTACAAAACCTCTCCAACAGTATTGACTGTGTGATAGCTGACAGATCATTACGTAAGCTTTTTAAACAGTGAAAGAATGCAGAGGGGAGTTAAGATACACGTTTCTGTTTGTCAGCAGTAATTTTTCTTAAAAGGAATGCTGCACTGGAACAGCTAAGTATTTTACTTTTGACAGATCCCATGAAGAAAATCTGCTACTACTGTTGCTGCTTCACTTCTCCTCCCATGTTCCCATTCTATTAATTCCATCAGCAGACAGTCTCTCCTACTTCTGCTTTGTGGTTTACTGTGTGGTTCGCCTTAGCCTTATCACTTGTTATGTCTACTTGAGGCACTTCCTTTGAGATGTTCAGACAACACAAAGCTGTCTTCTTTTAACAATCATCTCATCAAACAATGCATTGACAGACCTCTGAGAACCACATGACAATCTGACAACCTGGACAGCTGGCATGCAGTACGATTTGGATTGGCATGGTAAGCTATCCAGAGTGGGAGTCAGATATTAGACCAATTACACAGCACATCTCAAAGTTCATAGTGCAAAATTGCATTTTACTGCCTCTTAAGTATTACCCGCTTCACCACACAATCTGTGAGCTACAGGTGTGTAGCTCACACACACACCCACCCAACCATGGGCAAAGTACATTTTAGGTCACGTACAAAAATGCAACTGAGCTTTACCACAGTCACTGCAGATTAGACATTTTCCCAGTTTCAGGGTGTTTTGTTTTCTCTCAGCTTCTACAGAAATGCATGGCTTGGATCACACCAAAAAACTTGTATTTACTTGAATGAGTTAAGCCTGCCAACTTGAATGAACTCTGAAAACTCTTTTCTACAAGACATTCTCTCTGGACAGCCACTTCAATTAATCTTAACCAAAAAGGTGGTTTGATCATTAACTGGCACTCCAGAGAAGGCCACACTGTAGGTCAGTAATCTCTAATCAAACAGTGCCTCGTTAATTAATGCTATAGAACAGAAAGCAGCACTATCTGCTGAGCCATATGCTATCATTACAAGGAGGTATGGTCAAGGTCTGTCCTTCAACACCAGAAATCTCAACAAGTCCTTTCTTTATGTAGTCTAAATCAGAGTGCAGTCATTTCCTGGCATTGTTTGGTTCCATTGAAACCTTACAGGTGTGTGCTGTGAGGGCGGGTGGTGGGGGTGGGGAATCACAAGCAGAGGAAAAGAGGCCGGGGAGGGAAAACAAAGAACAGAGGTCACAGAGAAAGGTCTGACAAGGAGGAGGAGACTGAGACAACAAGGAAATACAGAGTAGTTAAAAAAAAACTGTGAGCAACACCACTACATACTGAGAAAGGATGTGATCAGTTCTGTCATGGTTAATAAAATTGATTGAAGTTTACTATAGTTTTCTTTATTCACTTAACTACCAAAAGCTTATCACATTTCCTCAAAGCCAAGCTGGCTTGTCTGGCTAAAGGTCCAAAACAAAGATATTCAGTTTCTTATAGCTAAACACTTTGTAAACCAACATATAGTCACATTTTAAAAGTAATTCTCAAAAAAAAAAAAAAAAGAAACAGTTATCACAACTGATTAAAGTATGAGCCAATAATGTCAGCTCTAAAACAGTCCAGCTCATATTCCAATCTGCTGCTCTTGATGTCTGAGCTGAAGGGATTATTGCACCTCTGAATGCAGCTGAAAGGCAAATAAAAAGTGGAAATACCTGACATTTGTTCAAAGAACACTGTGGCAAACAATGTCACGCTGCCCTCTCCACAGAGCAACAAAAGCAAAGAGCCTGCATGTAATCTGCCCCTGCCGGGACATCCACCCTTCAATGAAATCTAAACATCCACAGGCAAGTTCCCTCCCTCGGACTGTATCACTCTGAGAAGACTGAACAGTCTCGCACACCAGCACCCTGTTCACATTTTAAAAGGGGTCTGCATTTAATTTTGTCTAGCCTACAGTACATAACTTCCCCCTGGGGGGCTCGAGTATGGATATTGCTGACACACGAATGATGGAATGTAACGATCTCTGCAGGGGGCTCCATAACAGCACCAAAACTGGCAATAAGAGAAGAGAGCTGGCCTCCAGAGAAGATGTTGCACAATGTATTAATTCGCCAAAATGACTCTTGTGAATAACAGGATATGACATACAGCACATCACCCAATGTGACCCTTGAAGCGTCAACTGATACGTCTTTCTCAACCAACACAGCACATGACTACTGCTCTCATCCGGAGAAACGTCATCCTGAGATGCAATTTTTAGAAGAGATATATACAAGCTATTTTTCCTGCTACTGTAATTACTAATACTTGATCATTTTTCTGTATGCAAGCATTATTATTGTAGTAAGCTTGTGCTGTGGTTTAATAGTTTCTTGGCAGAAATGAACTGATTTGAAATATGTGGTTCTGATTATAATATGAGAGCAAAAAGGTGCCACGCTCTCTCCCTCTGAGACTACTAACACTTTCTACAATGAGAAGATGCTCATTGCTGCTGAGATGCCCAAGTCTGACTTAATGCACCCCCCCCCCAAATATTGAACCTTTTTGCTTGTCATAGTCTAAATGGCTAGAAAGAGGATGCATTCCACAGTCTGTTTGCTTCCCTGAGTGCAAACAACGATGTGCCATCTAACGAAGCAAACACAAATTGTACTGACAAAGCACAGTGCTTAGTAGATGCACCCTGACGCGACAAGATAGAAGATAGCAAATTCGGGTCACTGGGTTGCACAAATAAAATGTAAGCGACTTGGGTTGCTACTGATTCCATACATCTCTTAAGTCACGGAAAAGTCATGCTGCCCAGCTAATGTTCATCACAGTGGACCGCACTGTAATTACAAGACAAACCTGGTCATTTTCAGCTGGCATTGCAGGAACCACTCTGACTAACATCTGGTTCATCAACATAACAACCAAATCTTTTATCTCCCTCTGCAAAATGCTTCCTTGTGTTTCACCCCTTAATGACACTAGATCCTCTATGTGGATAACATTTATTGCATCTTTATTTTTGTCCCTCACTGTCTTCGGCTGGAATAATGCTGATCGGAAACTCCTCTTTCAGTATCAGGCAATCAATGAGTGTATGAAACCTCAGCCTCACAGGAACTTCATTGGACTTCTATCTGAAGAGATAATGAATGTTAAGAGCATCCCAGGTGAAATGAAAGCTATCTAGAAATATGTATTTTTAAAACATCCCGTAGTACAATGACAGAAATATCCATATTAGCCCAACTCTTATGATTTTGTCCCACTCAGTTTCTTCTATACAATTTCTCAATTGTGTTAACAGACTTAAATCACAGTCAAATGTATTCCTCATGCTGTCGGGGCCGTTTAAAACTTCATGAGGCCATTATGCTGGCAGCAGCAGCAGTACAAGTACAGAAAGGAGTGTAGAGTGCAGATGATATGGTTCATTGAGGTTGAAGCTGGTCAGCGGAAGAAACGCGCAGCTCGGCGATCCAATGACGTCATCTGCCAGCCAGACATATTACTGGCCACACACGGCGTCTGTCTCCGACCGCTACACACCGAAAAGTTCAGCCACAAACTAACCGTTCACGTGTCGGACCAAGCCGTTCTTCGTATAGCCCGAGTTTCCGCTTCTTCCTTCCTGTCCTTCCTGTCCATCCCGCCTGAGCCGCCTTCCCCCCCCCCGCTACTCATTCAAGCGATACACTTCCTGCCTCTACCGTTACAGCTTTTAGCTTCTCGCGAGCTGACACAATGCTGAGGCTGTACTAGACGACTTACACTTCACATACTGCACACTTACTCGTGTATTAATGTTCGGGCAGCTGTATCATATTGAAGTGCTGTGAAGTTAAAAGAAAGCCCGGTTTAAATCTGTGACTGAGGTCCCACTCCACCCAGCGCGGTTGGCAGCACTGAACTAGCAAAACCCCGCTTCCTGGTTCACTGCACTTGCTGCTGCTGCGGCGGCGGCAACGAGCGAACTGCATGAGTTAGAAAAGAGTACACGGAGAAAGCATGGCAGACAAAAGTGTTCAAGTTGAAAGAAATTACCTGTTTTTTGGGGGTGCAGGACGCCTTTCAGAAGGTGGTTAACAACAACCTTTTGGCTCAGTCAGCGTCGCCGTGAGACAAACTTCTTTTCCTGTCGGCAGCAGCTTCGAAGAGTTCAGGCTAAACTACAGCGCTCGCTTCCTCCACTTCACTCAGTCTTTCTATCTTTCTTTCTTTTTTTTTCTCTCTCTCTCTCTCTCTCTCTCTCTCTCTCTCTCTCTCTCTCTCTCTCTCTCTCTCTCTCTCGCTCGCTCGCTCTCTCCCCCTCTTCCTTTTCCCCCGCCTTCTTCCACTGGCTGCTCACTGGTTCGCGTAATTTCAGACAGCGAGCAGCCCGCCGGAGCCGGGGTGCGGTCCAGGATGAGGCGGGTCCCGGCCATCATATATCCGCCCCCTGACCAATGGCTGCAGCTCTTTGTTAATCCCCCACACTTTAGACCAATCACCCTTCTTCCAAAGGCGTGCACAGACCGCAGGGGTGACAGCGAGTGGGCAGGGCAAAAAAGCGCAGAAAAAACACTGAACTTGAAAGCGTTGAGAGGAGGGAGGAGAGGCTAGAGAGGTTACCGATAAAGCTGTGTTTAATGAGAGAGGTATGTGCATGCTAAGGATTTTTATGACCATATAAGTACCAGTCACTCTCAGGATGAACTGCATCACTCAGGATCTCCCCTCATGTGTCAGCGGCGTCTAATCTTTGAAAACAAGTAGCAATGGATAGCTCCAGATGTTTGATTCTGTTTCTGCTGCCAAAAATCAGACAAATCCTATACGTGCAGACTTGTTTGTGCTATTCTTTACTGCTACTCGTGTTACTAATGTGTATGTTTGTTTGTTTTTTAATGTGTAACAAAAACTCTGGCAGTGGTTTGTTGAAAGTGTACACCCACCTCTGTCTGCTTAAATAAATAAGATGTATTAATAGAGTAGTACGCTCCTCTGTAAACAATCTGTCTCCACTCTAAAAGGAGGTCAGGAAGGCCGGTGCAGCAGAGTGTCTGACCTACACTGTGGCAGCATGGACACTGAGGGCCTTGAGTTTTTCACTGTTGAGCAATTCTGAAAAACTCAGGGTTTTTCAAAATTAGAAAGACATCACATTATATAGAAATCACCCAAGCCTACTGGCTCCTGCTTCCACCAAGGGATTTTTTTTTTTATAATAAACCATTTATCCATGTTTTGCCTGACTTCTTAGATACGAGAAAACAAGTAATGAGAGCCGATTTTTGTTCTGTGGAGCATTTAACCTATTTAAATTTAAAACACTACAGCTCCAGCTTCTGATTAGGAAAACTAACACTTGTTGATTTTTTTTTTTTTTTTTAAATGTCACAATTTCACTTTTAAAACTCCACCTGCACCTTTCAGCAAGTTCCAGCAGGGCTCCTGTTGTTCTGCAAGGAATTTCTTGAAATGCAGCAGTGCACCTGTCAGATATGAGATAAGATCTGAAGAACAAACAAGACATGGGATAAAAGTGCAGAACAGTTATGGGACTTGCGCTTTTTTCACTCTCTCAACCAAGCCAAGCTTCATGATCAGGCGTGTTAACACTGCATGGGAACCGCCTCAGGTGATGAGCTAATTGTTGCGGGAGGAGGGAAATACTTGCCTTCAAATCATACCTGACATTTATTTTCACCTGCCTGTCAAGAAGGCCTGACATTACTTTGGAGAAAGAAATGATGGATAAAGAGAGATAGGGAGATATATCAAGTTTGTAGGTGGAATCAAATACAAAGAAACTGGAAAATAGCAGTTTAGATGAATGTGGAGAGTGAGGAATGGAAGGAGTGCGGTAGGAAAGGGTGGTGGGACGGTGCGAGAAAACAAAAACGAGTGAAATGATAGATGTGGAGATGAAAGTGCCACGGTGCCACTGCCAAAGTCTACACAGGAGAATGGAAAGTACAATATGAACCTGTTTACTTCAAACAGTCCTCAGGGATTCAGATTGGGTGATCTGAGCCCAGTTTGCTGAGCGGAGCTGAAGGCACGGGGCCAACGCACATGCCACAACCAGCAGGAAGACGTTAGCAATGGAAAATAAATATTTTTCACTTTCTCTGTGTCAGACTTTAATGAAAAATCTGCAGCTCTGATCAGATCTGCACCACACAGTGAGAGGTGTGGAAGGAGCTCAGTGAATTTTAAAATTACAAAATAAAATAAAATAAAATACAGAGCTCAAAGCTTGATTGAAAATAAATGTCCTCATATGCTGTATCTCCATGTAGCAGAGGGATCAAAAGAGTCAAAACAGCTCAATGTAATGATTAAATGGTTAAAGCAGACTGGATAATAGTTAGCTGTATACAATCAGGATATACATGTTTCATTACAGGGTGAAGATAATCAACTTTCTAAAGATTTGCAGTGACCCATTGCTTTGTTGGGACAAGTGATTCCTTCACTGTAGGGCTTCATGTCCATGACTGGTGGTGAATGGTGGATGCTCATGATTAACATGGCCAAAGTTTCAAATAATGAGATCAGTGTATGCACGAGTAATATATGTGAGTCAAAAGCTCAGGCGTCAGAGTGCTCTAAACACTCAATTTCAGTCACTTCTTTCTACTGCTGGCTCCATATGATGTCATTAAGGGTGGATATCCCTAATATGTTTGTCTCAGGCACACAGCTCTGCCTGTGAGCACAGAAGCCACGCCCACCTGCTGAGACCTTCTGTTTATAGGTGGCAGCCAATCACAAGAAAGTTGTCATAGAAGGAGAGGAGCTAAAGTGGCTTTAATAAAGGGGATGCACAAAGGCCCAATATAAAGTAAATAAGAATTATATTGAACTGTGAATCAGGCAAAGCTACTAAATGAGCGTAATAGGTCTTCTTTTATGACCAGGTCCTTGAGTTCATCTGACAGAGCTGTGGATAAATAAAATGCTGCAAACTTTGGATTTAAAGCAACAAACTTTTTCTACTAAGACAAGCAAAATCTTGTCCTCTTTCTGTTTTTCAGTTTGGAAGTAACACCTGATAAGAGACAGGAACACGGAACAGATGATGGTGTTCTAAAGAGGGATAACGTATATTTGATAGAAATACTTCAGTACAGGTATGCACGAACTCCACATTCACTACACAAAGCCAACTATTATGCTTATTTAACCCCGGAAGTTGCCTTATATTGCAGCAGGGCCTAAGGCATGACTGGAATCCACTGACAAACACAGGAAAATCACATTTTCAGGACAATGTGTGATTTATGTTCACTGTGTGTCGTTATGAGTGGAATGCGTCTGTGTGTTTTCCTATATGTTTTAGCAGCCGGGCATCACATGTATAGAGAGCATAACATTGACGATTCGGCATGTCTGCCTGGAAAAATCAATAAGTCCCACACTTTTCCCCCTTTACCGGCATGGATGGGAAATATCTGAATATTCAGCTAAGAGGTCAAAGGTCACGTGTTACTTGAGCAGGACCAGATGCCAAGAGAGGAGAGGGGCAGAGGTGGAGAAAAAGGGGGAATAAGCGAGAGGGTCGGGCTTCTTACACAGAGAAAGTATTCAAATAAACAAATCTGAATTCAAAGCACATTTGGACTATCACAACAAGTTCTCATATAATAAGAAGCTTGTATCCAAAAAGACAAAGAAACAAACAGAAGTGGGAACGGACATAAATGTGGGATTAAAACACAGGCATGAATTACCAAATATGGACAACTCTGACCTCACTATCTCCCTCCCTCCCTTTCTATCCCTCCTTCTCTCTTTTTTTTCCCTTCAGTTGGTTGTAATAGCAGCGGCAGGGTGTGTCTGCAATTCAGGGTGTGTAAAGCCATTATATCATCAAGCCAGAAAGAAAGGAACTCATTCAGTGACAGCACGTTAAAAAGAGTGCCATGTTAACTCGCTGACCACTCTTGCTGTGTAATTACTTGTGTGAATTCATGTGTGTGAGCATCAGTGTCTCGGTGAGAATGTATTATGTGTCTGTGTCCTCAAGCAAGAACTCACAGGCACACACACACACCCTATATAATCTGAGCTTTAGTTTGCCTGTACATACTCGAGCTCAGATGTAGATTGGCGCAAATATATTGCTTATGCTCATTTCCTACTCCACATTTTAATTTTTTCAGAGTAGCTTTGCATGACTCATGGTTCAAAATAATCCTTATTGCTTTATCCTGGGTCTTGATGCGGCCCCTCAGATCATCCTGTGTCTGAAACAAGCTGTTTTAGCCTCCTTCTCCCTCCCTTTAACGTGACTTTCTTCTGATTTGCTGCCCCTCGGAAGCAGAAGGTTTGAACACCAGGTGGGAGGGGCTTCTGTGTGACAGATGACCATATTAGGAATATCCACTCTCACTGATACACTGATCATACAGAGCCTAGAGTAGAAAAAACAGTCTGAAACTTTTAGCTTTTGGATCACTGTGATTTCTTGCACATACACTGACCTCATTTTACAGTCTGTGTGTTTCGTTTATCACATTTCCCTGTCTGCCAAGAGTATTTACACAGTGTGCTTCAGTTCACACAGCCTCTTTACACGATCAAGCAAAGTGTTTGCTTGTGTGTATTTAAAAGGCCCGAACCACAAAGAATAATTAAGAGCTTCCCCAGGTTTTAAGATAAGGCAATTATAAGTATGGTGAATTGAGACGCTATTTATGCTGTCTCTTGACCTTTAGTCTCACCCTAACTTCCAACTCCTCCATCCTCATCCTTTTCCCTTAGTAATCAGTACACAGGAAGGAGTGATAAGACACATGTTGACTCACAAAACTAGGGAATGTGGAGTAAAGGGAAAACACGCAAAGCCTGTCTTCCTGTGTCTCTGTTGCTGTGCTGATATGACAACATCCCTAATACATGCTAAGTCAATATGGTATTGCATGGGGAAAATGATGGGAGTGACATAAACAGCAACACTGGCTGCTGTGTCTGCGTCGGCTTGGTGTTTGTCTGGAACAGAGCGGAGACCTAACAAGGTGGAGGGCAGCATGTGTTTAAAATATAAATACAGATATCTATTTACTATAAACACAGAATGCTCTCAGGCCTGTGCCAGAACTGCTCTTTCCCCCAATACTCACCTCACCCAAATACACACACAGGGCAAAAGCATTTGGCTCGGTGACAAGCGATTTCATTCCAAACAAACACACAGCGAACATTAACAGTTTGAGGCTCTGAGAAAGGCGGCCAAAAGTGGGACAGATTCACTACAAGAATTCTGGCAACTCTGTCTCTTGCCGTTTATTCAGCAGCAGCAAGCCGCTGGCTTCCCCTGTCTTTTTTTGCCTTATATGGTCACAAGAGTGGTTGAGTAAGAGAGAGAGAGTGAGGAGAGAGTGTGGAGGTGTGGTCTATTGTTTTTGGCGGAAGAAGTGTAGAGTTACATGTTAGTCTTGAACCTCTGGTGGCTGTCGTCATCTCTTCAGTCACCTCTTCTCCTCTGTCTGACAGCAAAGAGGATGAGCAGGCTACATAGGAAGTAGTGTGTGTGTGTATAGAGTTTGAAACTTGAGGCCTTGATCCCAGTTACTGATTATCAAGATGAAGAGGAGGAAGAAAGTGGATGAAATGGTAGATCATTCACAGAGGTGCTGTCATGCAGCCCCAGACATCTCAAAACTATGCGGGAATGTCTTTCATCCAGCTAACAACAATTGTGTTTGTACATCTTGGCCTCTAGCTTTACTCAAATCTGCTCACGTAATACCAGTGGAATTTCTCCCCCCCCTTTGAAAAATCACTTGATCTCTGATCAGGTTGCTACTGAGCAACTCTGCATGAGCACATCCTCTGGCTTCAGTTACGATGACCTAATTCAAGCCAGGACCGCTAAAAGTGCAGATGCAACACGACAAATGATGTGACTTTAATAAGCAGTTTGCAGGCCCTCACCATGATTCTGTCAGCTGTGGGCTCTCTGTAATGACATGCCAGGAAGGGGAAAGCAGGCAGGGCTGGGTATGTTTTCTAGTTAGCAAATTATGAGAGAAGAGGTGATGACGAAGTGATGACTGGAGGGTCTTTCTAGGCAGGGCAGGTGATCTCCTGTCTGCTTCTGCCCCGTTTGACCTCGTTTCCTCGAATGTTTCACGGTCAATGATGCAGATGTGCCTCACGCCCACACTTCAATCTTTATTGGATAGACTCCTTGCATTAAAAGTGTTTATATGAGTATAGAAACTAATATTTTACTTTGTCACT
>VUQI01012390.1:11671-39094 GCA_015106735.1 Paratilapia polleni
ACTTGAAAATGTTATCTAGAAATTAGATTTCTCTTCCCCTCAAAATATTTGTTTAAAAAACCCTCATTTTTGTTTTCTAAGTTCTTCTTCTAAGTCTGTTGTATCTGAACATTTTATATTTGGCCTCCTCCATAATGATTCCAGACCTTTATTCTCCTCCACAGCAGAGAGTGAGAAGAGATTTTCCCACTCTGTGATTTCTTCTGCCATCGCCATGAATGACAAGAGAGTCATTACTGCATGAGGCGACAGGTTCCACTGAATCACTTCTGAGAGGCAACAGGGAGCATAAAGTCACAGATTTATTTATGGCAATAGTGTGTGAGACACTGGGACAGGTGGAAGAGCTTCATAGATAGACAGATAGATAAATAGATGCACAGATGGATAGACAGATAGATAGATAGATGCTGTAGCAAAAAATTGACAAAAATTTTAACTATGAATGACTTAAAGAATTCAACATAGCTGAATTACTGTCAGTCCTGGGAGTGATGTAGCTTCTCAAGTGTGCTTTGCTGGTTTTCTGCACTGTTTATAGGGTGGCTCCCTCTTCTTATCTCTGCACATTTGCAGGTGCTCTGTCAGAGGCAAACCTCACTATCTACTAATCTACCACACTGGGGACTCGAGAGCAGGAGCAGCAGAGTTGAGGGCGCAGCAGCACCAGCAGCACAACACAAGAAAGCCGCTCCTCTCTGGCAAATAACCAAACAATCGATGCAAGATAATAACAGATCCGAGCAGTTTTGGAGCTGCTTATCTAAAAATATGGTTGCTGTTGTTCTGATTTGTTGTATTGACTTTTTTTTAAAGGCATCATAAAATATCAAAATGTATTGATGTACCTCAAAATGTTTGGTTTTGACAGTGGCAACTGCGTCTTGGAGTGAAATTTGAAAAGCTGAAATGACAGGGGAATGTACAGTATCTATCTTGTATGGAGAAAGGGGGGTTTTATGTCAAACCACATATTACCATTAGACATATTTCAAAGATAACCGTGATGTAACACTCATTGTTTCCAATTACATATAAAATATCTGAGAAAATCACAAAATGTAATAAGCCCAGGTACATGCACCGACAGTAATTAAAGGACGTCACGCTGATATTGAATTACAGGCTCTCTACAAGAGGCTCTAGGAGTGATGGAAACAGCATGAACCCCGTTATGAACCATGTGGAATGAGAACATTCTTCTCAATCAAAACAAAAAAGAATGAATGTGCTTTAAAGTGCTCTTCAACCCCTCCCTTCAGACCCCCAACCTTCACTGGATTTTACCACAGCAAATTGCAGAGGAAAGCACCTGGGCAGAGGAGCGTATACAGCTTTTATTAATCTTTCTTTTTCTCAATTCTTTGACTCCAACAGCTTTTAAGTGAATTGTCTGCTCAGGCCTATGTAGCCCCGTGGAGTCCAGACACAGCCTGCTGAACGCTGTGACATCTCCACTCCCCTCAGCTCTAGTGCCGCAGCCTTCATCCAATTTACCATGAAAGGAATCCAGACAGTCCCATAATATGACCCACGGCTGCCTCGATTGAACACGGTCGACAACTCTGGGCCCAGGCTTTACACACATAACCAGCCGGCTATCTACAGAGGACCAATGGCTGCCTGCTACCCATTGATAAGGCCCATTGCCCAGGGAAAGAGTGGACAGGTCCATCTGGCGGCATTTTATAGGGAAGAGTGCCCCCTGGTGCCTCTGAGCATGCAACACACTTCCAGAGCCAAGTGAGTCGTAAACGCATGGCCTCTAACTGTATTCAGGGGGTGGTTTTACTGTCGGACACAGATTACAGCAGCGTTTCCTCTGTAATTTCATGCAGCAGCAGTGCTTGTTTCTTTTCTTTTGCGTGTGTGTGTGTATATGTGGTTCCACATTGACTCCCGTGTCAGTCACAGTTATCTTTCCAATGCAGGAGACTGCAGTGAGAATATTTTTACTTCACTTTATCACAATGAAAACATGATTTGCCAGCATTAGGGCTGTGCCTCTGTACAAGGGAAATTACAAAATATATATATAGGTATTTTTTGTGTCACTTATATTTTGCGGTTGTCATTTTCTGAATGTGATACCCCACCTCATGAATAATGAGAATTAAACACCACGCAGTCAATCATACTCGTCCTCTAGTCCATATCTCTTTTCTGGTAATTCTAACAAACATGGACAAAGGCTCCAGCTTTGACTGATTTTTTTTTTCCAGACTCATAACAGCTGGGAAGACACAACATATTTTGTCACTAACTGGTTCTATAACACAAGAGATAACAACACATGAATCTGCAGAAGACAGCAGCTAATAAAACTTGCCTATTAACTTTTTCCATCCTGTCAGTTAAATGCTGCCCCAGAGGATTTGGAAGCTATCAAAAATATGCAAAATAACTAAAATACCAGAGGCAACTTAAGCGTCCTCGTAGCTGTTTTGACAATTTCGTTTGAACCCATTTAAAAATGGCTCAGTATGGGAATTTGGCAAAAAATATGGTGCATCTCCCCAATCCTCCTGTTCCTCTTTGTCTATGAGAGAGGCTGAGAATAGACACAGAACTGGAGCAGGGAAACAGATATTTATACCTTTATTTACCAGGCTGTACATTTGTCTGTGTGTATGTGTGTGTGTGTGTGTGTGAAGGCAGCTTCTCGATTCTTGTGTTGGGGATGTGTATCGTTTTTTTGGAGAGTGTGACAAATTGGGGCCCTCGGCTCTATGATAGCAGGAACCAAGACCATCGAGCTTGCATTATTCATGAGGACTGGAAATGTCGAGCTGTGATATGGTGCCGACTAACGCAGTAACAGTCGGAATAATGTCAAACTGCATGAGCACAGGAAATCTCCCCAGCCGAACCCAGGCCCTGGAAAAAACAAGAAGCTAAGCCATTATGACATCAGCTAGTTAAATTTAAGTTTAATTTCACCCACTCTAAACAGATTGTGCGTTTCTAATGAAGTTATTCATTTTTTTTTCCAAAATATGGTCAATTACAGTGTGTTTAACATATTTTGTATGCATTATAATACTCACTTTAAGATCCTAACATATTGCAGAGTTCAGGTCATAATTGTTAAAGAAACAGTGCCCTCTTGTGGTCTGAAACAACAAGGCATGATATCTTTAGTTTTAGTCTTATTGAATTAGGTTAAAACACTGTAAGTCATGTTTTTATTGTAATATGCACTCATTGGTCACACCCTACTAGTACCCGGTTGGACCCCTTTTGTCTTCAGAACTGCCTTAATTCTTCATGACATAGATTCAACAAGGAGCTGGAAACACTCCTCAGAGATTTTGGGCCACATTTACATGATGTGCATCTCCCATTCCACCACATCCCAAAGATGCTCTATTGGACTGAGATCTGATGACTTTGGAGGCCATTTGAGTACAGTGAACTCATTGTCATGTTCAAGAAACCAGTTTGAGATGATGTGAGTTGTCACACAGTGCATTAGGCTGCTAGAAGCAACCATCAGCAGATGGGCACACTGTGGTTATAAAGGGATGGACAATACTCAGGTATGCTAAACAATGCTCAGTTGGTACTAAGGGACACCATTACACCACCACCAGCCTGAACTACTGATGTAAGGCAGGATTGATTCATGCTTTCATGTTGTTTATGCCAGATTCTGACCCTACTATCCTAAGGTCATGGCAGAAATCAAGACTCATTAGACCAGCAACGTTTTTCCAGTCTTCTCTTGTCTAGCCCATTAGCTGACAGGAGCAGCACTCGGTGTGGTCTTCTGCAGCTGTAGCCCATCTGCTTCAAGGTTTGACGTGTTGTGCATTCAGGGATGCTCTTCTGCATATCTTGGTTGTAACAAGTGGTTATTTGAGTTACTGTTGCCTTCCTATCAGCTTGAACCAGTCTGGTCATTCTCCTTTGACCTCTGGTATCAACAAGACATTTTCACCCAGAGAACTGCTGCTCACTGGATATTTTCTGTTTTTCTGACTATTTCCTGTAAACCCTTGAGATGGTTGTGTGGGAAAATCCCATTAGATAAGCAGTTTCTGAAATACTCAAACCAGCCCATTTGGCACCAGCAGCCATGCCATGTTCAGTCACTTAAATCACCTTTATTCCCTGTTCTGATACTCAGTTTGAACTCCAGCAGGTCGTCTTGACCATGTCTACAAGCCTGAATGCATTGAGTTGCTGCCATGTGACTGGCTCATTAGATATTTGCATTAACGAGCAGCTGAACAATTGTACTTAACAATGTGGCCGGTGAGTATATATTCTGACATTCTTGTCTCATTCTTATTCTTATCTTGCCCCTGACGAACACCAATCATATCATGAAAAATGAAACAGAAAACGGAAAAACTCAAATTTAATCAATAAAAACTAAACAAAAATGAACAAAGCCACTTTGGGAACTAAAACTAAACTGAATTGAAAACAAAAAAATTAAAATTAAATTAAATAATTAAATTACAATACAGCAGTAACTCTAATCTGAAAGCCCAGCAGAGCTTTAACTGAACCACCATACTGCAGGTCCCTTTGGAAGACAATTTCTGATTTTATATGAAGCCGCCTGCCATGATACTGCAGGTGGCTCTTGTTATTTTATCTTTCCATCTACCCTGAACCAGTAAAAATATAAATTTCTGCAGTTATAGTGAACAAAGAAGAGATGTTTGACATTCAGGAGAAATAGAAGCGGCATATTTTTCCACAACACTGGCCAGAGGTACTGGCATCAATTTAGTTTTCTTAATATGGGGACTGTAGAATTTTATTAGACAGCTAATGGAAGAAACGAATGAGGAATAAAATAAATTAGAATACTAACAGAAAAATTAGAGTTGGGACTTGCACTAGTCTCAGAGCTCAGAGTAACAAGACAATACAAAACAAGTAAATAAAAGCAAGAGGAGACTTCAATATCTCTTTTATTAATTCTGACGCTCTGTGGTCAGATAGAAAAGTATGAGCATTACACTTTTCAAGTTGCTTCCATGACTTGTGCAAACACTAGACGGTATCTGGACCAAAAAAAAAAAAAAAAAAAAACCAGGGAAAAAAAAAAAAAAAAAAAAAAAAAAAAAAGCAGAGAAGACGAGCAGGAGGCTAAATTTTGGCTTGTGAGCTCTTAAAACAAACTAATATCATTATCGGTTCAACTAAAAAGTTAACTGGTTGTACTGCTTTTTTCTTGAGGTGATTTAGCAGTGGCAACAAACAATAGATGAACCAGATATAGCTAAAAGCTCGTTTTTATCTTGCACAAATGTATTTAGTGGTTCCTAATCTGCTAATAAATATATAATTTGAAACATAAACAAAAAAGAGCTGCTACTCCTTTTCAGTAAATGTTAATGCTCTTTCTGTAGCAATCAAAATTTTAAGACAATATAATCAATCAGAGTATTCCTGCACTTCCACTCAGATATGATAAGACAATATTCTGACCTCTCAGACATGTTACAGGCTGTTTGAACTGATAACAGCCCACCATGGTGGTAAAAACACACGACACACCAGCGGCTGCAGACATGCAGGCCTGTGTGACACACTGCAGATGTGTAGTGGAATTTGCACTTAACACGTCAGCATCAGACAGAGGAAAGAGAGGGAAAAAAATGCAGGTGGCCTTGGTGTGTGTGTGTTCAGGCGAAACATTTCCCACGTGGTGAAATCATTGACAACCCTTGAGCCCATGAATGAGCTGACTACACTGAAAATCTTTCCTTAAACCAGTTTGGGCAAACATCTGTAGTCATTTTTATAGTTTAGTCTGTTTTTGTGGTAGACTTCTTTTATCATTTTGGTTCCCATTTTACCAATATGCTTTCACTTCTGCTCTAATTTTATATCCCTAATTTGATGACTGATTCACTGAAGGAGCCTTACTCAGTAACAGATGAATGTTTTTTGTCTTTGTGAGGACATCTCTGATGCTGGCAGTGATAAGGTGGCAGTGTGTGAGAGTTCCTGATGTTTAACCTGCTGCTGTAACTGTTTGGTATTAAAGGTTAACTAATGACTCCTAGTCTCTTCTTTCAATTCCCGTTTTTAGACCTCTGACCCAACACTTCCCCTGCTTTAAATGCTGCAGTGTTGCTGTGCTGTATCTCATCTGTCAATAAAAACGGTAAGTAGGAAAACAAAATCATAAGACCTGCCTTTGTACATTTTGGATAATGATGACTTTGCCCAGTACCAATGCTACAGCAGAGAGGCTGTTCTCCACTGCTGGAGATGTTGACACCAATCTTTCTTGGACTGTGAAGTGATTAGCTGACAAACCAGTGAGCTGATTAGAGAAATGTCTTGTAAATCTTTGTTAATTTATTGATTATTTAACTCAAATGTTATACAAAAAACAGAAAAGAAATCATAGATCCCGTTTCTAAATTCTGAGGGTTTAGCATTTATCCTACTTGTTAAGTCAATTTCTTTGGGTCTGGACAGTTGACTACACAAAACAAGCCTTCTGAAATCATCCCCTCAGGCTTTAGGAAATTGCCCCCATCTCTGAATTTAATAGATGAATAAGCAGTCAAGAAATGTATCTGATCATTAAAATATCAGCAACAGGCCTACTTCTTGCAACCAAAAAACTGCACAAAATTGCTTAGAATAGCAATCTTTTTTTCATATTTAAATAACAATCCCACGTATGAGTACAAGAAGCTTTTTTTTTTAATGTCTTTTCCATATTAAATATCTTCAAATGTTTTACATGAAATCCTTCTAGAGAAAATGCTCCCGGACTGTTTCTGCTTTTTCTACCACTAACAAAATAGATAAACTGTGGACTGACTTGTGGTAACATACAAGTCATCATAAATGTCAGACATTTATGTTTATATAAATGTTCTGGATGAGTATTTCAACAAACACGGAATCAAGTCTGGTAGCACTGGTGTCCTCATAGTTGGGTACATTCAGCATTTTAATCTCCAAACTTAAACCTCTTCAGTCAGTGAAATCACCAGGAGATCGCTGCCATCAGATGATTGATTTCATGAAAATTACCATCAATTTGTCTGAGCAGCACAGAACCGCACAAATCTTTTTTTTCCACCTTCCTCTTCACACTGTCTGAACTATTGCTCCACTTTCATTTAACTAAAGGTTACATCACCTCTGCTGATCAAAGTGTTTTAAACTGATGATGTAGTTTATGGTGACGTACCACTGAAGTCTGGCCATGAAGGATCTATCAACACTATATAATGCTGCACTGTTGTAAAACCTGAATACACACTGATCCTGTGTTACAATTCAGTTCTAATGTAAGGGTTGCATAATGCTGTGTAACCTATAGTCAGTGTTAGTACATGCACTATATCTACAGATGAGGCCCTTTCAAAAAAGCAGGTCACTGAGCTCGGGAAGCAGCTGTTTGGCACACTTGTAGTCTGGAGGCTTGTATAGTGGGCAGTAAATAGTGCATTTATTTTGGTCCCCCTCTGCAGTGTGAGGTTTAACAGCTCTGTCACAATGTCTTCATGTCAAAGTGGTCAGACTGCCAGTAATGCTGAAATCAATCAAGGGCTGCCCCCTCAAAGTCAACGCTTCAGAGCATCATTCAAAGATCCCCCATTCTAGTAAGATACTTCGTGTGAAGTGCGTGCCAGCAACAGTGATTGAGCTACTATAATAAACCATTCACTATCTAGACATTCATAAGTTTCTTTGTAACATATGAGCATTGTGTCTGCTGCCCTATGAAAAAGAAAATTAAGGCTCAGTTTATGCAGCATCAAAATGGTGCCCTTTTCTCTTCCTCCCCTCCATCACTGAAGAGTTGGTCCAAACAGTAGAAGTTATGAGATGCGAGCTAATGAGCCAGGATAGAGCAAAAACACACAATTTTTTAACATGTGACAAACCTCAGAAAATTAAAATTTAAACTGTGTGAGAAAGAACTGGTATCATTCAACAACGAGAATGGTAATTACTTGAAACAGAAAAGTTGCACATTAATAGGAGGTTATGCAGTGAATTGCCTTTCATGATTTCAGGATTTTGTGTTTATGCATTTTACTTATGCATGTTGATTTAAGTATTCAATCAAGTGTGCTTTTTTCTGGTTTTAAGGAACCTGGTCAAAAGGTAATACAAGCATCTTGTACTTGTTCAACAGTCAAATAACAGACTCATTTTTCAGCCCAGTATTGGATATCTGATCCATCACATGGCTGCCTGTTGTCTCATCATGTACATTTAATACTAGTATTCAACTCAGCGATGCAATCAGAATTTATTGATCAAATTTTGCTATCTATGCGCTTAAAAGAACACTGTGGTATGTGTGTATTGTGCTCAATATTAAGTGTAGATGTGACAGTCTGTTATAAATGCTGGAAATGGGACACAATGCATAAAATGCAAGCATAAGCATATTTTTAGTTAAAAGTAGGACTGTTGAGCTGTGGAAAGACGAAAAACTTAATTTCCCTGGATAAATTCTGACTTAAAATCAAATTTAAAGGAAATTGAGAAATCACTGTAAATTTTTAGCTATATGTACTTAAATCTAAGGTGATTTTCCCACTCAGCATGTTGAATCAATGCACTGGCTTAGTTGGTGTTTACAAAATGCACTGTTACAAAGTGGCAACCTCCAGGGCTACAAAATGAGGCCAATGCACAAGTGTCAAAAACTGCAGTTAAGGCCAGGTCCAAAAGTGGGTCAGTCTCCATAGACTCCCATGTAAAAATGCCCAACATCCCAACTTGACAGAAGTAATAAACATGTTTAAAGCCTGGTTTGAAACAGTTTTGGTCTCTACAGCTAATTTCTGCCTTGACAACAAAACTCGCCTATTCACACTATATTAAGGCTGGAAGGTGTAGCTGCACTGACTGACAGGTGGATGCTGACACGGGTGTTTATGGTTTTGGTGCCTTTTGGACTATTTTTATTGCAATTGCCTAACATTTAATATGGCCCATCCAAGAAGTCTGTGCTCTAGGTTTGGTGAGTCTGTAGCTTCTACCTGCTGGCTGTACATGATCCGTGCCTGATCCGTGGTTGCTTTCTCAAAGATCCTCCTCTTCTACAAAGGGGATAGGTGCACTTTTAATCTTGGCAACAACCTCACCATAATGTCCAATTAGATCTTATAGCGTATTAAGTCAAAATTTGATCATCATATAAAGTCTAGGTACCACTCTAGGCAAAACCAAGAAGTATTTCCTTTATGCAACAGCAATGTTAAATTTGAGGATACAGTTAAATTTTCTGACTTCTTACCAACACGAGTAACTTCAATAAGGTCAAGTGAGCTTGTGCATGAGCTTTGCACAAAGACTGGAAGGTTAACAAAGCAGTTGACTTGCCATGGTCCAAAGTGTTTCCCAACAACCGCCAAGCTTTCTCTGTTGTATTTGTGCATCTAAAAACAAGTTAGGGTCAATGTTTCTGTAGAACTTATGTTAGGACTAAAATATGCAAATACATACGAAACTTGAGCAATGATAGCCTCTGCCTCTTCTGTGAATAGCGGCAAGATGCAAAGGCTTATTTGTTCAGGCATGATTTGCTATGTTTTGCGTTGCACATACATTTCTGTACTGGGTGTTCCTTTTCTACTGTCAGTGCTCTGTGACAGACCTGCTCCAACACGCTACATGATAATCTTAAGACTTTTTAATGAACCTTCGATTCCAAGCAGAAACTGCTGTACACTGATCTAAAAATTCAGGTATTTGTTACTGGTCATTTGTACTGTCCTACTTCATGTGGCTCATTCAACAGGTGAAAATAATTACTCGCTTGAGTTCCTTTCTGTAAGTTGTTTTCCTATATGAGAAGATGTGAGTCATACATCATTAAAAGCTGTTTGAAAGCTGTGTATTTAAAAAATGTTTATTATGACAGTGAATTAAAATATTTCGTATAAAAGCAGGTTTTATAATGATTTTATTTAGAAATTTCTTTTAAAAGGGAGTTTTAAGTTGTGAAAATTTCTTGCCATTTGAGTCATCTATAAACATTTCAAATAAATCAAATATACAGATATGGTCACTGATGTTGGGAGAATTTGACAGTAGGATAAAAATTTATATGCATTTGCTTTAGGACTTTAAAATCCATCATTAGTGTAAAGTGTACAACACAGTTTTCATGTTTGTCTTACCTTGCTGCACTCAATCTGCTCCTCTCCCTTCCACAGGTCCTGTTCATAGTAGTAGAGCCCGTCGTTGATGGCTTTGGCCAGGTCGGCAGTAATCTTAGCTCGGGACTCATGGTTGCCTGTCCGATCACCACCGGGGTGCTTACGGAGGTAAGGTGGAGTCTGGGTGACGATTAGAATCTTGTTGACATCTTGGTCGTCCAGCTCGTAGTCCGAGTCGTCCTCATCTGACCAGTCTGTGAACTTGTTCTTCCTGGCTGCCATCTGCTCCATTTCTTCATCGAACATGAAGTCCAGCTCCTCCTGGTCGAGCTCGGCCTGTGGAGGAGGTTGTTGGCTGGGAGGAGGTGTTTTGCTGTCCCCCTGGATGACACATTGAACACACTGCCATTAACAAAGGAACAGACAAGATCTGCTGGAAAGGAGGATTAAAAAAAAAAAAAAAAAGCTTAAGCCAGCCGGTTAGCAAAAAGGCAGGAAACGGGGCCAAATAGTTCAAAGTTACACCGATCCCTATATTACACTGTCTCACACATTTGTATTTGTGACGTTAGGCTAAATAGCAGAAAGACATCTGAGACTAATGCAATATAGTTCATCAGAACCACCAAGTGCAGCTTCCAAAACAACCACAAAATTTATATATATATATCTCTCTAAAGCATAAAATCAGAAATATAAATTTTATGAAGGGAGGATTAAATGCAGGCATGCATTAGTTGCAACAAAGTGTAACTAATAAATTGTCAACTTAATTTGTGAATTAAGAAAACAGACATGCAATATTAACTGAAAAAGAAGCACATGGAAGAACAGGCAGAGGACAAGTTCAGAAGGCTAAGTGAGAGGAGGAAGTACTCAACTGCAGAGGGAGGGCAGCAGGGTTGGAGCACTGAGGGGGGAGAAGAGCCGACAACACATACATCATCACTGACATACTGCTGGCCACGAGATGGAGGAGAGGAGCAGAAAGTGTTGACAGGTGAACACAGAGGAAAGAATAAGAGAGAAATGATGATACGGGTGATGAGTAACAAAGGAGTGATGATGGAAGGGATGAAAGATGGAAAAATTATGTGATGTCTTTATTTCATGAAACTCGGTGGAGGAATGAAGCATGCGTGTGCCCTTCTAGTTCTGATTGTTAATGGCCATCATTTCTATCAGTGATATTAGTAATATATTCAAACCAATTCTGAATTCATGGAAGCCAGCCAGAAAAGTAAAAGCCAAGTTGGAATAAAGTTGAACTGCTCTTTAAAAGAGGAGTGCAGGAGAGAGAGAAAGCTCTAAAATAGCTATTTTGTGCCTCACTGGCTGAAATTAAGGCAACCCCAGGCTTGAGGAGTTGTCTGCAACTTTTTCACCTGTTTGCACTCACTACCTTTGCCTTTGTGGAGGGCTGCCTATGGCGTTTCTCCACCTGGATCCAGGTGTCAGGGTTGGGCTTGGGGGCAGGAGCATCTTTGGAGTCATCTGTGGCCGGTAGTGACTCCTGGCTGGAGGAGCTGGGGTCGGCTGAGTCCTGAGGCTGCACAGGCTCAGGAGGAGTCTCCTTCACAGGCGATGAAGCTGAAAACCCAGACACATCGCACAGACACTCAGACAACCTCCAGCACAGCTTTAAAAATCACACTGTCAGCTCTCATGTACATACAGAGTGAAAAAGCCTAAAATCTCAACACGGCATAAAGCTGTGTGCTTGAACTTCAACAATACCTGATATGAGAGAAAGGAAAAGTTTTTGTGAATGTTGCTGACTAATGGCAGCCTTGCTTTTTATTAGTTCAGCTTTATTTGCTTGTATACAAAGGGTCCATCGCAACCTGTTTTTATGAAGTCCAGCAGTACCTTGTTTGTGCTTCTGCTGTCAGTGCTCACAAATATGTAGGTTCATTTAGTAAAACTGCTCAGTCAGGTTTGGAGTGCCTTTGGTGGAGACTGCTTCCAGCTGCGATTAATCCACATTTGCTGCTCAACTGGGTATTTGGGGCAGTAGGATGGTGTAAACCAAATCAAAATAAACTGTGTGTGCTCACAGTTCACCCAGTGTCAAAGGGGTGCTTGGTGGTGCATTTCGAATATAGTTGAATTTTTGTACATTGAGGGAGCACAACAGCCCAAAGTACTAACATACTGTATATTAGGTTTTCGATGTACACTATGGATATATAACATGAGAGCTGCTGAGGAAGGAAAAAAAAAAAAAAACAACTGAATATCACTAGCTTTTATTCTTTGCTTTGGTTTAAGAAGAGCTGGATACTGACCGGAGTTTGTGTTGAGGGTCTGTCGAGGAACAAACTCGGGACAGTTAATGAGCTGGGAGAAGTCAGTGCGAGGGGAACCCACGATGGGAGGGACTGGGATCGGCCAGCGCTCGGGGTCTGTTTTACAGCGAATCCTGTCGTCCACCAGCTCCACTTCTGTGCTGTTCTTCAGAGCCTGGAGAGAAGGATTTATTAAAGCAAGGAAAAATAAATTCCAGTTTACAGATGCAAGATAGAAGCCAGAGCCGAATGTTTAAACTGAAGTCAAGGAATGCAGTTTTGAGTAGGAGCCTGAGAATTTTTAGAGCAACTTGTAGACTCTGCTCTCTCTCTTCAAGTTAAATTTAAAGCATTTCATTAGTCATGAAAAGCAACTCTATAAATTTCTCATGGGCCCTTCATGGCTACCATCTACACAAATGTTATACTTGAACTTATTTTTGACATAGCTGGATTAAAAGTTAGGAGGGGGATCGCATCCAGAGACGCCTCTATACCGTAAAAACTAACTGACTAGACAAACACCTATATAACAAAAGGCAACACTCAGCTTTACAAAGTGAGCAGATGTGGCATTTACATTGATGGCGTGATATTACCTCCATGATGATGTTGAGATCAGTGGTGAGGGCCTGCACTCTGTGGAAGCTGGCGATGAGGGAGATGGGCAGGAAACCCTGCGTGTCCATTTTTCTCCTCAGGAAGAAGTCTCGTTCCAGATTGTGGAGGCTAAAGTAGTACTCACTGAAGGAGGACAACATGATACATTTAATCGCCATCACAATCTTTTCATTTAATTAGAAACAACCTAACAATCTGACCAATCTCTTCCCCAAGGAGTTCCCATAAAAGTTGCTGCTAATGCTAGTGCAGGAAAATTGACAATGAAACCGTAGTTTTTAATAGTCTGTTATTGTAAAGGAGCACATAGCCCATTTTGTAGTATTCTAGTGAAGTTGGAAAACTTTTGCCCGTGTCCCTGGAGGTCCACTGATTTCAGGAATCAGGAACTATCTGAGTAGATTTGCTTTGATACTATGAGTTTTTTTTATACTCTGCATTATAGAAGCATTTTGGTACTGAGTACTGAGGTAGAAACACACGTGTTAACTATAGAAAGCAGTACAAGAGAAATGTATGTTAAGAAGTCATATTTTCTTCTAAATGCTTTTATAATCCTTAACAAATAAGGCTTAATCTGTCTTGAGCACCATATCTAGGCTGGAAGAGCTCCCTGTTGACTGCTTGTCACACTACTTGAAATCACCATGGCACGCTTTAGTACGAACACACACACACACACGCGTTGGCATGTCAAGCTCAGCCTGCGGGCGGTAAGTAGCCAGAGTAACGTCGGCTGACTGAGCAGCCTGAATAACACTGAGTGAGCTGCTGAGTGAGAAAGGAGAAGACAAGAGTGGCTCCTCAATCTTCCCTCATCCCTTCTTCCTCCCCCTCTCACCCAGCACCACTCTCTCTCACTCCACCCTGAAACAGTTTTGTTTTTTTCCCTTCACATTTCCCTGGTCAGGCCTGGGTATAATTCATCTCCTGTCCCCTCCATGGCACTCAGACTATATTTAGGATTTCACCTCACCCTCCAGTCTGAGCGGCAATGAGGCCAGACCTATGAGGCAGACAAGGATTGCACACTGCCCCCTGCAGGCCACGGTGAACCCAGACGACTACACATATCCATTTACTGTTTAATGAGACATCATCACACCTCAGGTGGCTGGAATAAAACGTTTTCTACATATGTTTTTACTTAATTTTTTTAATGGTATGAAAAATTCACTCAAGAGTTTTTTTTTTTTGGACCATAAATAAATACAGACCTCCATGAATTTTAAGGTCTTAACCTGAGTGACTTCTGAAAAAATACTGTCACCAAATAATAGCAGAAGGCAATGTGGAAGTAACAGAATAACAAAACCAGAAAATGTTTCACTTACTATGTCATGCAAGGCAAAGAAGAGCAGCAAATTCTGCATGAAAAGTGTCTAAAACCATTTACTGCTTATCAAAATGAAGTTATTCCTATGAATATATCATCACTTTCATCCTGTCATAAACAGTCCATGGTTGCTTCTCTTTAACTGACTCTGACCTTGTACTCTTCCATTTAGGTGTATGTACTGATTTTCTTTTGGCTTTTCTGGATGTAAATTCCATTTCACTCTGTACATTTCTTACAGTTCTGTCGCAAACACTAACTCCTGTTTCTGTCCATTTGCTTTTCATTTGTTTTCTTGTGCATTTTCTATTCTCAAGTCATATGGCTTTGAGTTTTTAGGGGTCTTCTATGGTCTACAGACAACCTACCCATGTTGTCTATACTTGCTCCAAATTTCAGACCCAGCTGACTGGGAACAACCAACATCTTTTACCACACTTCATGTTGGATTTCCTTCTTGAAGGAGTTGTCTAATCATTTCTGTAGTTTCAAATGACAGCCCTCTTGTTGGGGTCATGCTTCCTGTCAATCAGCCAGTGTAACAGCTTGTTAAAGTCTGTAAACACTCTGTTAACTGCAGACTATTTTGCATATTTAGACATGTTGAGGTATTTGTTTTAGAAATGCAAATTATAAGGTGATTTGATATTTTTTTCCTGTACTTGATGTGGAAAAAATATGCCAAATAAATATGCCATTTATTTTAGTTTGAGGTATCTTTCATGAAGCTGGATGTTCACCTATTAAACAAAAATAGTTTTGTGAAATCAGTATAAGAACCTCCATAAGATAAGAGCATTTGTTTCAATTTATAAATTACTTACATTTGCCGTTTGATGTATTCCTTAAGAAGCTTTTCATCCACTGTGTACATCTGGAACTTGCTGCCGTCGTTGTAGTAGTAAACCATGTTGGTGCCAAACTCTGTGGGGACCTGAGCAGAGCCATCAGATGACTGAGAGTCTCCAAAGTTGATAGAGTATTCATATCGACCTAAAGAAGCAGGACAAATAGAAATTATGAAATAATGACACATTAAAGAGAAAGAGCACTTCAAAAAGCTGGATTTTCTATTTTGGGACAGAAGGTAGCACTGTCATTAATGATGCTTCCAAAGTATGTGTGGTAATAAATGTTAAACAAGAATTCGCACCTCGCCCACGACCTCTCCCGCGTCCGCGGCCCTTCCCTCTGCCTCGTATTCCTCCGCGAACACTCCCACTGTCACTTCGGATGCTTGCAGCATCGTCCCCATAGTCCCGTGGCTCTCTTCTCCAACCTATGAGCAAGAAAACGTACGCTCAGAGTCAAAGCCTGCAACTTTTTCCCCAAGTACGGGCAGGTCTCTCAGGTGGGCTTATGAAACTTCAGAAAGTCTAAAGATTTATATTAAAAACTACCAAGAAGAATGAGTGACTCAATGCAGGTAATCTATCTTCTGTGTTGTAGTACACCAATTTAAGTTAAAGGATTGTAATCGATGATATTTTGTAACTGCCTGAATCCCGTAATGCTGCAACATCTAAACTCCTCTTACAGTGAAAGACATGAGTAATCTGATGATCACACAAATTGTAAATAAACCCTAAGAACAGTCAGATCATCTAAACTAGTTTTTGGTGACAATCACAGCAGGGTTACTGCTGATTTATTTCTCTTTAGTTTGTTTAACTGGGCTATGGCAGTTAATAAAATAATAAAAATATCTACCACACCTTCACATCACGTTTCTTCAACTAACAGCTCAAACCCAATATACAGTCAGTTTAAAATCCTTTATGACAAGACGCAGCAGTCTTTTCTTAGAGATCTGAAACAATTAAATATTTGGCTTTTTTGCAGGAAAAATTAAAAAAATATATTTGATTATTCAAATGGCCACTGATTTATTTGTGATAAATATACAGCTGAAAAAACTTTAGCTCAAAGTGAACACACCTGAAATGTGGGTTAGAATGCATCTTTTGTACCATTTTATTTTTAAATATCTTTTTTGGAAAGAGGTCAGAATCAGCATCCACCCAGGTCACCTGATGTAAAATGTGATAAAAGTGCTGCTTCTTTACAATCTGGGCACCCATCTGCTTAATATTCCACAACTCTGCTGTATCCCCACAGGTCAGAAATAATGTTGGTTTTAAATGTCATCAACAGACAAATGAAATAAAAGACAAATTAATATATAAATAAATATAAATAAAAATATATCTAAAAATATGTGAAAATAAAACAAGTTGTGGAAACTATATCTTTTCTGTTTACATTAGTTTTTGTTGGCAACTCTTAGGAGAATTCAGGTCAAGCACGCTTTAAATCATCCATTGGATTCAAGATGTTAGCCAAATTTTAAAAAGTCATGCTTTCATTGTGCCATGCAGTATGAAAAGAGGCTTGTAGACACCAACGACAGATGGCAGCTTACTGAGCAAATAAGGAAAGATACTAGAGGGATCAAATAAGGAAAGATACTAGAGGGATCAAATAAGGAAAGATACTAGAGGGATAAAGAGCAAAGCCAAACCAGCAAGTGAAGAAGCAAGAAAAAGATTGAAGGCGTGAACAGAAAACAGTGAGCTGCTGGCCACTTACTCCTGCTGCTATCATGCGCTCTGTTATTATGGAGTGTTTGATTAGGCGACGTGGGGTCAGGTGAGTCGTCGTTGGGCTCTGTGTCCGAGCGTGCCGGGCCCCTGCCGGATGTCTTGATGTCGTCATCCTGGGACACTTCCTCCAGCGGCAGAGAAACCCACTTACGTTTGTTACCTAACGATGATTGCACACCGAAAACAAAGCTTGAAGAGTTTTGGCCCAAAATGCAAAACAAATTAGATAAAATCCAGTAGAGATAAAGCTCCAGCGTGACTAAAACTGCAGCATAAACCTTTCATTAAAGCAAGTTTTTAACATTTATTTTGACATAAAAATTAATACTTATTGATCTTCTCTGTTCATTTAGCGAATGGAGAAATTAAAAGTCTTCAAGTAAACTGAATTTCAAGAGTTTTCGGACTAATGCCCTGTATTCAGATTTTGTAGTCACATGACCGCTAACCACGTGTGTTGCTATGGCATCAATGATTAACATCCCAGTCACATGTCAGCAGCCATCTGGCAACCACTGGTCGCTAGAGAAAAATATGTATTCCCAACCGTTTGGCCAATGGTTGCTGGCAGTCACAAGGCGAAATTGGTCACACAGAGGTACACTGTGCTGCACCGAAGACCTCCTTGTGATTGCTTTGATCACCTGAGGTGGTCGCCTGTAGTTTGCACGAAAGACAACTCTCTTTGCGACCAATTTCACCTAGCGACTGTCGGCAACCTCCAAGAACCACTCATCATTCAGTTGGGGAATACAGATTTTTTCCCCCTCCGACCAGTGGTTGTATCACATCCAGTATGGTGGACAACTCTTGAGCAATGTGCACATGACGTCACCAGAGAAACCTCAATACACTGTCTGCAAGAATATGTGAACTTGTTGGGGATTTTAGAGAAATTTCAGCTATTTGGATATCTGTTAATTGGGTAAGTATTTGGTTTTGGTTGCTACCTAAGAGACTCTGTTGCTTGATTTGGCAGCTTTTTACATCTCTTTAGGACAGATTTGTCAACTGACAATCACTTCTGCATAGTTTTGTGAAGGTCTTCTTAACATTGTGAGGCTAGATATTTTGTACCATTGTTTTTTACTCCTACACTACTTCATATCACATGATTGTTTAATACTGTATTGATTTCAACCCAAAGTCAAATTTTATAATATTAAAGTTTTGCAATTAATTTAAAACCTATACTGAGTCAAAACACATTTAAAGATTTTTTTTTTCCCCATTTCATTTTGGAACAAAACTCTTCACTCCTATTTTAGATACCCAGGAGTGGATGAGGGCGCGTGTCACTTAACAGCCTCCACAAAGACTGGTGCCTGTGATGTCTACAATGTGGGAGTGGATCATGGGAAGAGCAATACATAAGATAATCACAGCAGAGCATGCACCAATCTGCACCAGCCACAAATTACCAAATTAATATAGTTATATACATGCTAAAAAATACAAATCACCACAGTCGTGTGAAAAACATGCATCTCCAAATTTGGATAAAGAGGATCTAGACATATCTGTATGAAAAAAAACATTCTGGAGATGAATACATTCACAAGACAATGATGAAATGTGGGTGAACCAAACTCAATCCGGACTGCAGCCACTGTTATCAGCCTTATCGAAACCATTTAAGAGAAAAAGGGGAGGGGGAAAAAAAGCTTCATCCAATGGAAAAATTCCTCTCCCATACCTCCTCTCTTCCTCAGGTTGGCACTCTTGGCGTCTTGTCCTACTTTCGACTCTTCGTCTTTGGGCAGCTCTCCCATTGGCTCCACCTGAGCCTCCTGGTTCTCTTTGCTCTCACCTCCATCATGGCTGCTCTCGGATTTTCTCTCCGGTCGCTCTCTCCTCTTTTCCTTATCTCTGCGTGAAGAGGAAGGCTTCTTTCCATTGTTGTTGGGCACATTTTGTTGTTGCTAGAAAATGGAGAAACACTAGCTGTTACTCATACTTTTATAGAACAATTCCAATTTTGTGGGCTTTTTATTCTTACTGCTCTATGGACTTGCAAAAATAGGCAACATATTCTTTTAGATGCAATTTTTCTCTAATGATCCAGAAACTGGCTTTCAAGCTGATTTTAGAATAGCTTGAACCTGAGAATGTTAAATAACAACAAAGTAATAATTTTACTGCTGTCGTTTGACAAAACCTAAAGAAGCAGTTGTTAGTTTGTATTTTTAAGGAGGAGCTGAGGTGGGTTTAAAACCTCACAAGGTCTTCATCAGGGTGTGAATCAAAAAAGAACTATTTTACAATCACATATCTGACCATGTGAGGTCAAAACAAGTATATCTTTTTACCCTTTATGACTCAGTCTATTTTAAAAACCCCACCAAACATTACACTCTGTACCGAATTACTCCTGAAGCCATTTGTGAGTTAAATTCTGAGCATTACAGGATGCTATGAGTGCTCCATCTAGTGAGCAGAAATTGGAAAAGTCTCTCTGTCACACAACCACTAGAAGCACCAGAAAACAAGCACTCGTCGTTGCTTATATGAAGTCACATTCATACCTCTTTGGCCAGTTCTCCAGGTGTAGGCCAGTTTGTGATATCACTGAAGTCACCTGACTGTGAAAGGGGGAGAAAAACATAACAATCAGCTTTGAAAAGATGATACCTAGTGATCAGAAATCTTTTCATCTGCTTTAACATTGCGTGATCAGGGCAGGTAACACTGAAGTGCCCAACAGAGAGGCAAAGGAGGTCAGTGCTCCGTGTGTGTTTGGGGGGGGGGGGACTGCAAACAACAGTGATAAACATGGCAAGTCCACTGCTGTGAATGTTGTAAATTTGGACAAACTGATATGGGATCAAGGTTAAGCAGACAGGGTACACACTCAGAAGTGCAGAGTATGGGGAGCAGAAAAATAAAAACAGCAATGCTGACATTTTAAATACATCCATTCTGTGATACGAGGTGTATCAAGCAGGAGTAATGGAAAACAACAAACTTCATCCTTAAGGGATTCAGGCTTTTAAATGCCTGTTAATGCATGTGTACTGACTGAAAAGTTTCTGTTCCAGTTCACCCAAAAAATATTTTTCTCAGAAATGGTACAACAAAAGGAATGGCACTTATTAGAGATACCAGACAAACATTAAAATAATCTATATTCACAAGTGAAGAGTGGGGAGTACAGAAACTGTGTATGCAAGAAACACTTTTCAAATCTTGTGAATCTTTTTTTTACACTAATTAACTGGTTCAGACATTTTTATAATGAACTGAACATCTTAAATTTTGTATTATTAGTCAGACAAAACGAGAAATTTATCATGTTAACAATCACCAGTTTATTACATAATAAAAAACAGCCTTAATTCTAAGATATATTGAATTTAAATCTAAGTTGTTACATTTTTCTAAACACATACAAGGAGCTCAGGCTTCATGATTCAATGCTTTGAATATCAGTTAGATTATTTTGTTCATGTTAACTGTGTGATAATGATAATAAGAGGTCGTCTGGGCTTAACTGTAGAAATGTGATTATGACTGCAGTTTGCATTATGGTTCATGATGTTACATAAAAACCAACAGTATGTGGCAAGACCAAGACTAGGCAAGTTACTATGTCACACTGTAAATACATATGATAGCGTTAAAAACAAAAGTGAACAGTGCACAAGTCCTCAGTGGAATTAAAGATCCACTGAGCAGATGCACTACTAAATGCTTCTCCTGCTTAATAACCATGTTATTTTTTTAAAGACAGTAAACATTACCATTTTATATAGAATATTATTTTCACATAATCCGATTCCCTTTCAAATGTGAACTTCAAGTAAATGCAGTGGAAAAACTGGTTGGAAAGCAAACAAAAAAAGCACAGGACAGCAGCTTAAACCAGCTAAATGTTGGCTAGCAGCAGATGGTTATTTCCCATTCTGCATGTCAATACCTGGCAAAATCTACAGTGACAACAAGTGAATGTGTGATCACTTCGTGTTGGTTTATTTACCAGTGACAAAAGGGTGGTGCTCCAACACGACCACCACTAAAAACTTCTAACTGGATCTGACTCCAAGCAAAAAATGTCAATCTTTACATTAGCTGACACCAAAGTGGCAACAGGTGGTGATTGCTCTGTTGCTGTGGAAATCATTAGTAAGATCTTTATATTACTGTGGCTTTTCCTTTGTTGATGAATGATGGTATATGTCACTCTTAAGACATTTTCAAGGTTTAACAGAGAAACTCTGCACATTTAAGAAAGAAGAAAAAAAACAAAAAACAAACAAAAAAAACCCCCAGAAAAGTAAAGAGGTTTACCTTGCTGGATTTTCTCGTTCTGGGCCTGGTGGCGCGGACGACTTTCGGAGCATTTTGTTGATCTGCGGATACACAATCAATAACTGATAGTGACATCATTATATCTGACGGGACAGGACTAAATCCAAAGGGTTTCAATCCTTTTCAAGAGTCAGAATTTAACAAGAGCTGTGAGCAGGTTGCCAGCCAGGAACAGTTGCTCGACACTGCAGTTAAAAAGTTGAGTCATCTACTCTCGCATGCTCTGCTCTGCTGTGTTTGGGCACCATCGGATATTTCTGTCAGTACAGAAAGAATAAATGTGCTCCCCCCAGGGACCGAGCGACAGAACTTGTTGAGGGTGTTTTGTGCACAGGCAGCAGCGGTATGTGGCTGCGTCTCCGCAGGCTGCTGCAGCCTGGGAGTGGCCCACTGCAGCCTAACAGCCCCTATCGCTCGACAGAGGATGGTCAGATTGATAAGAGAAGCAGGGACGAGGCTTCCATATGAATGGGTGGATGCCTGAATGAGTCTTCAGGCGTCCACCCACAGAGCTGGTTGTACAGTGACGCTGTAAAATGATGCCTGCGCTCTTGCCAGAGTTGTGCGCTGCAAATATAGCTCCCTCCTGGTCGCTCTGTGCTCTGACACACATTCACAACTCAAATTTAGCTGAATGGTCTGAATTCAAGAAAGCTTTATTTCAGAGCCAACTTTCACATGTACAACAAAATTTATGTGCTCACCCAGTGATCAGTGAGCAGTCTTATCAGTGTGAAGTGAACTGATGAGACTGAAATGATTAACTGATTAACCAACTGCCTGTTAATAAAGACAAAAAGTTAATCCATTCAGTTCTGATTATATCTAATTACTAAAAGGAGCGCTAGAAAACAGATTAAAGACATATCTCTTTATTTTTACTCTTCATTACTGGTCACAAACCCTACATCCTACGTATCCTGTAATGTCTGATAGCTTCTTTCAGCTAAACATTTCCTACCCGATGCACATCCACAGGTTTTAAGCTTTACCCCAAATTTTTAATGCAGGCTGTCAGCTACAAACTTGAAGACACCAGGTTAAACTATTACTAACACTGAACAGGAATCACCTGAACTTCATGTGTAATATCACTAACCTACCACTTCAGTATTGTTATTCATCAACTAAATGTCTTTGAGCTGTAGCTTTACATAACTCTTCTGAGTCTTCTGTGCAATTTTAGGTGTCAGTTAATACTGTATTTTGTGTGTATAGGCTGAATTTTCCTTCTTTCCCTTCTTATTCTTCTTGACACATCTGCTTTGTTCTGTGAACTGGTTATGGCTGACACATTACATGAACAACTTAAATGAAAAATACAAAAATATATATTTTTAAAAAATAATCAGCAATCAGACAGAAAAAATATGTGACAAAAATGAATAAACAATTAACTGTTTTCATCGCTGTAAAGTGAATATTTTGTGGTTTGGGGAGTAATACTGGCACTAGAGACAATTTACTTAAAAATTTTAGGGCATTTTTGCTTGAAAAAAAATGTTTTAATTATAACTGACAAATTAATTCCCGTCCCAGTTGCAAACCCTTCTTTTTTCATTATTTTTAGAAATCAAAAACACAGGGAGTTTAACAATGTCTACCAGACTGAGCTCTGGTAACTTATGAAGTCCAACTTTCCATATTTTTCAAGTTCTAAAGCAAATGGTTTACTGGTACATCTCATCAATAATTGTTCGATTCTTCCAAAGTAAATATAATTATTAGTTTACAACCCTATCCCGCTTTATCGTATCCACCTGTTCAGTCACTTTATTCTCATACTTCTGCTTTCACTAGTGACAATGAAGAGCTGACTGGCCGGTGGGAGGAACTGCAGGCAGCCAGGCCATTGGACATGCAAAACGTGCCTGTACAGCAGCAGGAACAGTTAGCCAGGCTGTCTTAGCTCTTATTTCTGTTTTAATATGTGTCAAGCCTTCAGCACGAAATTGAGGCTGATTTTGTCTCCCACTGAACTTTCAGTGTGCTTTTATTTCGCAGACACTAGCTCTGACCCTGTGCCAAGAAGGAAAAGGCAGCACGAGAGTTAGCTGGTGGTGGCTAAAGAAGTAGCAGTTGTCAGCAATCAACACGTGGTGCTACGGAGCAATCCGAGCACAGAGGGGGATGGGGCAGTATGCCCCCCATCAATATCTCTCGACCGCGCTGACATTTAAGTTATGCACTCCATTCAACTCTAAATAAGCCTGAAAGAAGTATGACAGGCCCATGCAGCAGACAGTAATATTGATTTCTCTGCAGTGAAGCTGTTAAAATGCTGCAAAAACGTGCCCAATAGCTGCTGCTGCTGCTGCAGAGGGAGCTGTGTGCCCAGCTGTTACCATATTGTAAAGTTCGGTCTGTCTTAATACATGGGAATTTTTAAATCCACCTCACCTTTGTCTTGGGAGCTGGAGTTGACCGGCACTCTGCCCGTGGTCCTCTTAGTCCACGGGTTAACTTTCGGCGGAGGAGCTTCAACAACTTTCCTCTTAACCGTCTCAACAGCCGAGTCAGCGTTACTACTTTGGTCGTTTTCTTTATAGTTTTCTTTGCTTTTCTTTTGTATGTCCGTTGGGCTCTTGGTCGCCACGGAGTCGTGGCTGTCCTCTAGTTGGTTTTCCAAGGCTTTCTTCCCCTGTTCTTGTCCTTTGTCCAGGTGAGCGACCTGGGACGTGTTTTGGTTCTTCTCCACAACTCCGCTCGAGCTGGCCGCTGTCAAACCCGAGTCAACCTGAGCACACTCAACCTCTGTGGACATCCTGCTAGTTTCCTAACAGCGCACAGTGTTAAATCCAGTGTGAATTATTGGTCCTTGCTCTCTTATCCCCAAGAAAAGTCGTGAAAAGCTCAAGGGGTGACCACATCCACAACTTGAGGTAAACAACTTTTGGGCTGGACCTCGCTAGCCAGCTAGCCAAGTAGCTCCTGGAGCTAAGTCTTAGCTAGCTAGCGACCATGCAGAAGTCAAAGAGCCCGAGCTAAACGTTGTTCACTCTAACCGACTGTTTCATATCAACAAATAATTACCTCTGAGTCTGTAGTTTGTCACCATGTAAACGACTCACCCTATATTGTTTCTCCAACGAGTTTATGTAACTTTTTTTTTTTTTTTTTTTTAAAGAAACTACTATAGCGACCTCCTCTCTGGTTGTCTCTGGTTTCAACTCCACGCTACCAGCCAGGAGCTCGTGGAGCTACGCTCTCTGGCTGTAAACAGTGACTCTGCTGCCCCCGGCGGCCACGCCGTGGTAATGCAGCACATTTTTAAACAGCATAAAATAGAATATATGTGTAGTATTGTTGGTGGGATCTAAGAAATCACCCCATCACGGACAGCTATGTCAGAAATTAGCACTAATAGATTATTTAGTTTTTTTTCTGTCTAAACATTCTACACATTACACACTTGTCCAAATAATCACAGAAAAGAAAAAGTAAAAATAAAGATAGGTTTTAAGTTTTAAAATATGTTCTCAGTTTTACGTTGTGACTTTTCTCTTATTTTCCTTCATTTTAACTGTTCTCCCTTAGTGTGCATTGACCTCCCAATCCATATTTCAACTTGTACGAAATGTGCTTTGTAAATAAAGTTTGGGTGATGATTTTTTTCCTCCATCTTTTTTCAAAGAAATCTGGCCTCTTAATTAATTTTTTTATGTTTAATTTTCTTTTCTCTCCATTTTCAGTTTCACAATTTTTGCAACCACTTCACAACATATTTTCCATTAGATACTCATATCTTTATTCAGTATTCCTCTCTGCACTGTAACTTATTTCAAGCAAAGTCATTTAAATGACAATGGTCATTTTCATGTTACTTTAACTGGAGAAATACACATAGAATAAACATGTAGTTAAAGCTAAATTGCAGTTATATGTGTGTGTGTGTATTATACATAATGCATCTCAAACATTTGAATATTATGAAAAAGTACTTTTTTCATATTTCAAAAAGGTCAACTTTCATATATTCTATATTCACTGCACAAAAAGTGAAATATTTCAAGTCTTTTATGTTTAAATTTTGATGATTATGGCTTATAGCTCAGGAAAATCAGAAATCCGGTATCTCAAAATATTAGAATATTTCTGAAGGTCAATTAAAAATGGATTTACAATACAGAAATTTCCATCTTCTGAAAAGTATGGTCATTTATACACTCAATATGGCGTGGCATGGAGATGATCAGCTTGTGGCACTGCTGAGGTGTTATTGAAGCCCGGTTGGTTTGATAGCAGCCCTCAGCTCATCTGTATTTTTGGATTGGGTATTTCTCGGCTTCCTCTTGACAATGCGTTCAGGTCAGGTGAGTTGGCTGACCAATCAAGCACAATACTAACATGGTCAGCAAACCATTTGGTTGTAGTTTTGGCACTGTGGGCGGGTGCAAAGTCCTGCTGGAAAAGGAAATTGGCATCTCCATGAAGCTTGTCAGTAGATGGAAGCACGAAGAGCCCTAAACTCTCCTGGTAGACGGCTGCATTGACTTTGGACTTGATAAAACACAGTGGACCAACCACCACCAACACCAGCAGATGACATGGCACACCAAATCATCACAGATTGAAGAAACCTCACACTGGACTTATAAAAGTTGGATTCTCTGCCTCTCTGGTCTTCCTCCAGACTTGAAATGAAATGTAATTTTACTTTCATATGAAAAGAGGACTTCAGACCACTGAGCAACAGTCCAGTTCTTTTTCTCCTTAGTCCAGGTAAGACACTTCTAACACTGAGTTAGACATTTTGTTACAAACCTGCTGCCTCGACTCCTCTTTCCATGTGTCTCCTCCACTTTGATCACTGGGGGGAGGGACTAAGACGCAAGGAGAGGAGGTGAGGAGAGGAATCAAGGTGTGTAATCTGGGATGAGAAAGGGGCTGAGACAGCCAGTTCTTAAATGCTCCAGGAACACTGGCCTGCTGCTCCAAGTTGTACTGATTAACTCCACCTGTTAGAGACCTGCAAGGCAACAGAGAAGCCTTTCTCTGATTTGTGTCTCCACTGTCGTCCGTCCTCCTGACTACAACCCAGAAATCAATCCCAGTGTGCCAGGCAGAACAATGTCTCAATTCCTAAAATGCATCTAGAGGCCACCTGAAAATATAAGTCTTGACTTAAACTTCACCATGTTGTTCCACAGACCATTTTCCATTTCCTCATGTCCCTTCAATTTGCTGTGAAGAAGCTCTTATCAACTGTCCCATCCTGAAGTTAAGAGAGGGATTGTTAGACAACAAACTATTAGCAAATAAAGTTACTTGAAAGCGCTTAAAAAAAGAGCATTGTGTTACAAAGTCTCAGCGGTCCTCCCTCCTTCTTGTAGAACAACAACAGAGTCCTGTGCAGAAGCTTATGAGTTAAAAGGTAACAAAGATTATGACTATTCATAATTCCACTGGACAAAATTATGAGTTCAGAGATTCCAAACTCTCTGTTGAGCCTCTATTCAACACAAAAACTGTCCACCAGATGGAGTTACAAAACACACAGTGCCTTTTCATTTTCATTACAACCTTGTTATGATGTGTTATGAATGTATAATGAACACAGCACTCCAAGCTGGCTAAATATATTAAAACAACAACAGTCTTCATCCCATCTATTTTTGCCAAGTTGTCCATCCTAAGCAAAAATATCTCTCACCTTTAAACCTAATTTATTTTCATGTCAGTCACACTGTAAATGGGTTGTCATAGACTACATGACCCAGGACAACTGAGGCAGTCTGGCCGCACAGTGTAAGTCTGGTTCTGTCAGTGGCTTCTGTTTACTGCTGCCAAATGCATGCTCATGGTTGGACACCATCCCAATTTATATATATACAAGTACAAGGTTATCCTAGAAGAAAACTTGCTGCCTTCTGCTCTGACAATGTTCCCCAACTCTGAGGATTGGTTTTTCCACCAGGACAATGCTCCATGCCACACAGCTAGGTCGATCAAGGTGTGGATGAAGGACCACCAGATCAAGACCTTGTCATGGCCAGCCCAATCTCCAGACCTGAACCCCATTGAAAACCTCTGGAATGTGATCACGAGGAAGATGGATGATCACAGCCATCAAACAAAGCTGAGCTGCTTGAATTCTTGCACCAGGAATGGCATAAAGTCACCCAACAGCAATGTGAAAGACTGGTGGAGAGCATGCC
>VUQI01012401.1:6806-25623 GCA_015106735.1 Paratilapia polleni
AAAAAAAAAATAAAAAAAGAAAAAGAAAAAAAATAAAAAAAAAAAATAAAAATTTTATATAAAAATTTTTTTTTTTTTTTTTTTTTTTTGTCAGTCAACGCTGTAGCTGGTGACTCGTTGTGTTTATTTAAAACATAATAAGTACAACTGTGTGTCATTAGTTTATTTAAGTCCTATAACATTTATTTGTATAAAGGTCAGACTACATTTTCTGAATAGTAAGTGTAGAAATTCTGGTAATTCCAAAGGATTCACGAAGGTGTTCTTGCAAATGTAGATTAAAAAAATGTCCCAAAGTGTGAATAGTTCTGTTAGACCAAGTCAATTTTGTAAAATTTCTGTATTACACTCAGGAATGCTCTAGTGTCAACTAGTTTCAGGCCTAAATTAAGTATTAAGGTTGAAGAAAATTGATTTTTATCAACCACTACCACACTGATAGAGGGATCAACCTGTTTGGCATGTTTATGTGTGAGCAAAATATTCTTTTCATACACAAGTGTGTGTGTGTGTGTGAGAGAGAGAGAGAGAGAGATGCCTTGATTCCAGATATTAAGATAAGGTCCCACTCAACTCATCACACAGGATATGTGAAATCAGAAATAGGATTAACTTTCATGCACAACTGCTTTAAGATTTGTTACTCAGCTGTCATCATATGCATCATTACAAGAGAGAAAAATATTCACCACCAAGTGTGACCATATACCTTAAAATGAGTTTCTTCTCTCATCTCGTCAGTCAGGTACTGTAGCTTGACTCATCTGGCTGAATAATTTCAATTACAGCCCTCCAAACACCTTGCTTGTGTTGTTGTGAGTGAGTGAGTAGTGAAGAATGGAAATAATGTTTGATTTAAAAGTCAGAGATCAACATGCCTGTGTTTGTCTTTAAGAGGAGTTATAAATCAGACTGTGTTAAGTTAAATTTCATTGATTTCCAAAAAGACTATCCTAATAGTTCCTGTGACACACCACTTACTTACATGTTTTATCCATTTAAGTTTTCAATAGAAATGCTATTTGCACTGGGGAATTTCTTTGCAGTCTGAGTAATAACCTCAAATAACTGATCTGAGCTTATTGCCTGGCTATATTTTTCTTAATTCTTTCAGATGTACAAAGGTTTCAAATAGCCCATGCACCTGTACTTTAACTGGCCTCTTTATCTCAATAATGGAGATAGTTCCCTTGAAATCAGAAAGCATAAATAAAACAGAAGTCCCAAAGCAAGACAAAAATATTACATTACTTATAACCCACAGTTTATAAGACCAATCTCTCCATTGATGTCCATGCTGTGATCTGTGCCTAAGACAAGAGTCTGCACTGTACATACCATAACAGTTCTTAATAAGTCTGTCTGAGTCAATACTGATAAAGATACTTTCTTTATATTCCTCTTTTCCCCATTTATTCCCTAAGCAGCCGTGAAGGAAAATGCTATAAACTCCAAGCAAATGCAGCAATTTCATTTTGAAGATGATAAATATTTCAGAAGCACCAAGAGCATATTTAAACTACATTCAAGATTTCCTTCGCTTGGGAGATGATGATCCTTCTCTCGCCTTTTAGAGATAATCAGTGACTCCTGTTATCCCTCTCGCTACAGCCTTCTTTGAGTTTTTGAATGGTAAAAATTAAATGTGTGTGTATGTGTGCTATGAATGCCCGAGATGTAGCAAGCTGTGAACACCATTAATCTACATGTTCTGGAAATATAACCAATTGTCAGACAGGCACTCACAGACATTCCATCACCTACCCAATTGGCTTTTACCAAGCTCTACAATTCATTTGCAATGTAATGCACCCAATAAAATGTATTCTGCCTGCTACACTGATTGAGAAATAGCTTAATCTTTTCATAGACAAAGAGATGTATACCCCTCAGTTGGGTCCAGAAACATTATTCTCATTGGAATTGTTATTCTCTTTTCACCTCTTCTGCTTTATTTTGTTTTTTAATGTTGAGAAAATGAATTGTAAATCATGAAAAATTCAACAGTATGCATTATTATAACACTTTGCACATGAGCATGGTTTAAATTAAATAATCAAAAATAGTAAAATTCAAAGGAAAACTCATTCAGACAAACTGTCCAAATCTGGGGTAAATCACTGGGTTTTAGACTATGGGTAATAAATGTATCTCTGCATATCTGACCAGATATGAAACACTGGTTGGTCTGTTGTATCTTTTCTTTTCAGCTTGGAAAGACAGACATGTGAATAGGTCTATGCTAAGATTATTATATAACTGTCTATTAAAAAGAATATATGAATGGCATGCAGCTCCACTCTTTGCTCTTGGTCTCTCCCTTCTCCCTTCTCTTTTAATCTCTCCCTTCATTTCAGCCTTTGCTTTATTCACTCTCCCCTCTTCTTTCACATCTACCCCTCCTCTCTCTCTGTCACCCTGCCTTCAGTATGTGTGTATCATTAGCTCCTTTTCTCCATTATCTGCAGCCATCTAGTGTCGACTTTGTGCCCTAGAAATTATCCTGCCTCTGTGCCAGCTTTTATTCCTTCACAGTAAAGATAGTACAGTAGAACTTTTGAAGCTTGTCTGATTGTTAAAATGGGTTAATCCAAGAACAGTGAGCACTTTTCACAACAGAAGCTGGGTGTTTGTTGACACATAAAAATTTGCTTCACAGTAAGTTATAATAAGTTTTAAAAGGCTGTAAAAAGATGGCAAGATCAAGTAGGAAGCAATGCCATCAATGCTAACCAGGAGGGAAAGTTATGAAGGTTATGCATTAGTTCAGAATAAAGCATTTGTGTGTGCATTACTGTGTGTGTATGTGTGTCTGTGTGTCTGTGTGTGTGCATGCCTGGGTGAGAAAAGTCAGAAAGGACAAGAGCAAAAGCAGAAAATCAGTCAGACAAACTTGACAGACTGAGAGCACAACCTGACAGCGAACGCAAACATTACATTTACTGATATTGCTGTTCTCTCCCCAGCTGGGACAGACAGTCAGTAATAACAGCAAGCACCTGGGCAGCCTCCAGGCTCTACACCCCAGCCCCTGGGGCTCTTCACCTGGGACAGGAGGCCCTACGCAGCTTTCCTTCCTGCTCGAGAGCTGCCTGGAGCAAGCAGATTATCACTCATCGCCCAGAAGGGACATGAGGCCTGGAATTCTGTCAAATTCTTTTACATTAATCATCAGAACAGAGTGACAGTGAGGCAAGAATACACATACATATTGTCAGTGTAGCACAAAATCCGCAGTGTCAAAAAGTCAACTTCCCCAAAAGTTACAGTGAAAATAAAGTAACCTTGACTATTCATCTTACACTTTTGCATTTCCTTTGGTTTGCTCTCGGTGTGATTCTGCAGAATTTGACGTGATATACCAGACCATAGAAAATTAAAAATATACGTAACACTTTACTGTAATATGTAAAGCACACAAATATGCAGACATAAGGTGAATATCCCTTAAGTAATATGGGCAACTGTTCATAAACCTTTCTTTTAATACTGTTGCATTAGGCAATTTAATAACAATAAAAAAAACAAAGTCTGCAACAATGTGGGGTTCATCAACCAATAAAAAAAATACTTGTATGTTTGGGAAGCTTCTCTGCTGGAGAATTGATTGGTGCTTGCGTGTTGTAAAATTTCAAAGCAAAACAAGAAGAACAGAAAGATCCATCCCTCCTTAACATCAGAAGTAAAACACAAAATAAAGTAAAATAAAAAATTAAGTACTTTGCAACTACTGCTGCATAAGCTTTTAGCATTTCATACTTATTTGAGCTTGACTATTGACGCACTTACTTGGCAAGCCCGGCCTCACTAGAGAAGTGACAGTAGAGGTAAATTTTTGTAGTGAGTTAAAACAGCTGCTGTTTATGTAGGTGACCTTCTGAGGTTATGTGAGTATGTGCCTGTAAAACCTTCCAACCTTTTCAGAAAGGCAGTCGTCACAGTGGTAATAATACTTGACACAGAAGGGAGACGTTTGTCTGCTGGGTATGCTTAATGCATTGGTCATTGTGTTCACAGTGATAAGTGTGGATGCTGAACAAAATGCATTATACTGCTAAAATAGTAGTAGTAGCAGTAGAAGATGTAAAGAAAGTACATCATTCAAACAGAAACACATACAGCCTTATCCTTTCAAATTGTTGCAGCTACCTCTGCGTTCTGTAGATCCAGTTCTTCTGCACTGATGGACTGTGGCGATGCCTTTAGAAACAGACTGCTAACGGACTCGTGCCTCCAGCTTGTCCACTTTGAAAATGCGCCACCTACACTATGCATTCCAGGCTATAAAGATTTGAAGTAAAACCAGCCAAAAAGACATTAAAGCATTACTAATAACATAACTTTTGGCTTGTGTCAAAATATTCAAGAGTGACACTAATGAGCATAAACTACATTTAACATGTGGTTAATGCTGTTCATTTAAATTATTGTGTCTTCCCTAACTTAAGGTAGTAATTTTGTTTCCTAAGCCTAACAAAGCAGCAACTGAAACAAAAAGAAAAAAGCTGAAAAGAAAAACATGAAAAATATGTGAAGTATGTACGAACTCAGGTTTCACACCAACACAATTCTGCCTCACTAGATGTGCTAACATTGCAAATGGGAAAACGCTCATATATGCTGCTTCAGTATTCATTAGCAAACAACCTATTCTGTCATTTAGATATGAGGAAGTTTTGTACTATGCGCCAGAAGAGGATGGGGGAAAAAATATTTTTAACCATTAAGATTGTACAGACAGCAGTCAACAACAATGATAACTGGATGACTTTATTAAAAAATAAATAAATAAAAATCTTCTCCCTTTTTTGCAAAATGAACATAGTAGCCAGTCACTGAAGCAATCGTCACTACACTTTTGTATTCACAAATATCTTGCTGGTCAATATTTTGTCAAATTAGGGTAGGAAAATATCTAAATGAACACATACTGTATTTCTGGGTGTAACTCATGCACACAGAAAATTCACTACACCAACTTGTTTGCCCATATTGACATAAGGCATTCAGGGCCAAATGAAAAACTAATTAAATGAAAACAGATGCTAAGCTCGGCAGTGGATGGACTTCTACTGTACACACAGAGCTCTGTTGGACATTTGTAACCTAATTCTGTTATGTTTTAATTAGCAGGCACACCTTTGGAGTCCACGAGAAGGTTAAGCAAATATGACGTAGTATATATACTTAAGCTTTAGGTGCACACAATTCCAGCCTAAATGCTCCTGTCTTTTCTATTTAATTAAGTTAAGCTCCAGACTTGAGGTAAATATGAGCCTGGATTGTTTTCGAGGGAGCTGGTAATTTGCGTTGTGGTCCCAAGGTTTAAGGTCACATAGAAATCAGGGTCACTATATGATACATCATTAGTTAACTTTGTATCAGTGCTGTAAATGTTAACTTTGCTCAAATATTCTTTTGTACAAAACAGCATAGGGAACTGTGTTACTGAGCAAATGTTCTACACTGTACTCAGTGAAAGTACAAATTTTTTGTTTTATCTGAACTTGAATTAAGATGTTATAAAGTCAAAAATGAATACATCGCATGAGCCCTGTGATTATCACATTGTTGGTCGAAATCGTTTCTATAGAATTCATATCTTTGTAGCAGATGAATAGTAGAAGTGTATCAGGAACTAAAAGTGTGATTGTATTTGATCTTAACCCAAGTTCTGCTCTGGCGAGTCTGCTGCAAAATTCCAAATGCATAGGCATGGGCAAATTATTTTGCTGTCAAGCACTGTTATTATATTGAATAATTAATGATATGTCTGGCGACGGCTGTTATGTGTTTACATGATGACCACCCCCATTTTATGTTTGGATAGCCTTCAAACCCTTTTAGAGGAAAAAGGAAATGGTGGACCACCAAACGTTTCATTACATGGTCTTGTGGGTGAGGAATATCAAAGAGAGACAATGACGTGTGGTGATTTAGCTCGTTAGACTTTTATGAGCTGTATGATTTTTTAAAATATTGCCAATTTGTAGGACACGTCTAACGGAAACAGACTCATTCCAAGTAAAGAAATGTTATTGTGATTTACCCTGGGCCACACTGACTGATGAAAAACTAGTTAGACACCATTAACCAAATGATCATTGTTACCTGGCTCACACAGATTTTTTTTTTTTTTTTTTCATACACATGTCTTCAAATAATACGGGTTAGGTGGCATGTACGTTGGATGAAAGAAACAACTTCTTTAACCTGAACAACCACATACTGTAAGACATTTGCCCCTACCCCCTGAATATCACCCACTGGAGCCCAGCTGAATTTGTTCCCCTCCCGGCAGCAGACAATGTAGTACAGATTTACATGGAGACAAAAACACAGCTTGGTTAGATACAGGTATAGGTTTAGGAAATGATCATGGTTTGGGTTAAATTAGAGGATTAATAAACTCATGTTTAAGGTGAAGAAATGATCATGATTAAAAGAAACACTGACTTTTTATTTTTTAATTTTAAAACAATAAATCGACAGCACGTGTTTATTGTCATGGTTACTATGACAAACACACAGTAAAGGCTATTGAAAAGTCATGACTAATACTAAAGTTAATGAATATCAGTTTGAAATGGAAACTGAGCAGCAGTCTCCCACGATGGTCCAGTTTTGTTGACACATCCATTAACCTCCTGTCTAGGCCAGTTTTGATGTTCCTCACTTCACTTTTTCCTTTGCTGTCATAATTACCACAAAGGCCACTAGAGGGAATGAAACTATGGTTTAGAAGAACCTTAATGCACAAACCTAAAGGACAACTGCTTATGGGATCATAAAACAAAAACATGATTAAAGCAGCTTTCTAAAACATTATTATCAAATAGCAACATCAAAATTACAACTTGTCATTTCAGGCATACTGGGGGAAATTTCCTTAATTGATATGATACCTCAATATCCATTCCATGAAGTATTATTTCATGCTTTCAGCTATCCATACACTACAGAGCTTGTGTTTCCCCATCCCAAGCTAAAAGGGAGAGATAAATGTGATTTAAATTAATAGCTGCTACCAAATAACTCCTCGGCTGGTAAACGATGCATTCATCAGATACAGACAGCCAATATCCTGTGATTCATGGCACTCTTTACCACGTGAAGGGTGCCAACAAAAATTGTTATTACTTTTTAATAAAGTGTACCAGTCACTAATCCTCTCATTTATCAGTGGAAGGCAGTTGGTATGGAGGAAGTCAGTGTGAACCGGTGTGCCTGGCTGCTCTGATGAAGAGGAATGGGAACTGTAGAGTGAAAGCGTATTTAATGTGGAGGTGCTCCTTTAGAAAGCAGCCTTTAATATGGAAGCATCAAAAAATCAGATAATGGTCAGACATCGGCATTAATAAATACTTATATAATTTTGTCAACAAAACAATCATCATAAATGATTTTTCTTGCTTACGCTGTTGCTGTTCTTATAGCAGCTGTGTGCTAAATAATGGCTGTCCCACAAAACAACATTCCAGCTGCACTGAGGTTTTCTGACAGGGTATTATGGTAATGCCATAGAAACATTTGAGGATGTGGTTTAGTAAGGGACTTTTTCTTTTGGTTTAAGTTAAAACTGAGTGCCAACTCCCTTTTTATTGTATTATTGTGAAAATTTGTTTTCAAAGGTAGCCCATCTATCCTTCCATCCATCCATCCATTTTCTTAAATGTTTATTCAAGTTAGAGTTGGGGGGATTGGAGCATGTCCTAGCTGACAACGGGCAAGAGGAAGAGCACAGCTTGTAATTCAGTTGAACCATTTTAATAATTTGTTTATTTATTTATTCCTTTTCTTTACTTCATTGATGTGCACCAGTTGCTCTTCTGTTGTATATCTGCACCAGGAGTAAAATCAGAACTCACAATCAGACTGAACTCTTTAGTACCAATTAGGGGTTTTTCTATGGAAAGCAGTTAATTACTTTTGTTTGTTGCTTTTTGTTGTTGTTTTCAGGAGACAAATCTGCCCAACTACTGATTTCTATGCCAACCCCATTGCAGCTGTGCTGCCAAAGTTAGCGACAAGGCAGCACAACAAATGTCAAAATGTTTTTACATTTCCTATCACTCGCCACAGGGTTTCTTCACGAGCAGAAAGCAGACCAGTGAGGACAAACAATGCTGCTGCCTCATCAGCTTCAAAGTTTGATTGTAATACTAGTTTGGTTAATCAACTAGTCATAATTTTCTTAAATAATAATAGGAAAAGTTGCCAAGTTATCAGACTTGTCACATTGCAAACATGTCCCATATGTTAAAGTTCAACCTTAATTAGCTGCAAAATGAGTTTATACAAGGTGAGCAGCAGCAGCCTGTGGTGTGCAGACTGGCAGGATTAGTGGTAGTCAGGAGCAGTGGGGTTGTGACTTGCTGCCCATTCAAAATTCAGAGTCAACATGTCGCCGGGCACCAGCCATGCCAGGTCATTTAAAGAGAAACTATTCTAGGACACTTAGAAAATAGAATCTGTATTTTATAGTTTGTATTGCTTAAAGAAAAGTTAAATATGATCTTTTTTTATCTGTTCTATATATTTGTTTTTTTTTAATATTGACATTGTGTGCTTCAGTTTCTTTTTTTTTTCTAATTCTTATTTTTCTACTAGTCTCCACTAGTCTTTTTCAGCACAGAAAAGCACTACATTATATTTCATCTCACAATATATATATATATATATATATATATATATAGTCTGTTTAACAAGTATAATATTCGAATGCTAGAAATAATTATTTGATTGATGCATTTAACAGCTTCTAAATGCAAAAGTAGATTATCTGCCTTGAATGTTTGTTAAATTAAATATTTCAGTGCTAACACACTGACTGTGTGGTGTAATAGATGTTGGTTTCACAGCACACATATTTCCTAGGATTATGTCCACTGTGTACACTGAATAAAGCAAAGGCACCACCCACCACCTCAGGATAAAGCCATCACTGTGAGGTACAGTGATTAAAGACTGTGTCTTGACCTTGTATCCTGGACTGAGATAAACCCTCCAAAATTCCTAAAACAAACAAGCCACAGCTCTGTTAATTTACCCTTCCAGCAGAAGCACTGAGGCTGTTGAGGCAGCCACAGATGAGTCCTCTTGTGTATGGGCCAATGTTAAGCCTCAAGAACAGGTAACAGTCAATCCATTAACCTTAGCTTTTAGCGGGTGCTTCATGTCACTACCTCTGAGTCTTGCCCACACATACAAATGTGCACACTGCCATGTGGACGCAAACACACATACACTTACACACACACACACACACACACACACACACACACAGACACACACTGTTCCCCGCCTTGATATATATTTTTTTTAATAGTTGCTATGCAAAGACTTGAAAAGGTCAGTGCACCTCCTCTTGACACTGACTCTGCCATTGTAATAATGAGCTCTTTTTTCCTTTTCTTTCCTCCAACTTTAACAATACCCTATCACTAAGCCTGAAGCCATCCATCCACCTCCCATATGTTGGCCAGCTATGGTCACACATGCTCACAACTGCACATATTTGAATATATTCAAAGGGACATAAACATCCCACCACTCATGAGAAGGTAACATACAGTGGAAACAGAGACACAATGGAAACAGAGACACACACACACATACACACACACAAGCAAGACGCACAACACCCTTCCCACCCACCAGCCCCCCCACCCCCACCCCTCCAGGCCTAAGTGGGTGTCAGCAGCCATCTTCACCTAAGTAATATGAAAGGGTTTCCAAAGGCAGGGGTCATGTTAAATTGTAACGCAAATGTTATTCCTCAATTATCCTTCTGGGGGAAATGTCAACTGCTTCAGGAGGAATTAGACCGGGCCCAAAGAGTGTGTGTGTGTGTCTCTCTGTGTGTGCTGCCTCAGGCCAAAGAGTCAAGCGAGTGTTCACCCTTCCAGTGCCTACTCTTGTCCCCACTACTGCACACACTGCACACAGCCACTCCATCTACTAATTACAAAATTATTTGTGAATTATAAAGCTTTGATAAGATAAAAAATGTCCCATGTAAATATGTCTGATTTATAAGTCCTAGTGATGACTGTTACAGAAACATTAGAATATTTTTTACTCAAATGTTGTATTTAAAGACACTTCCAAACAAATGTCATGCCTTGAATTAAAATATGTAGTTGTCTTAGCTGTATGTATCCTATACCACAAATTGTGTGCATAGAAATGTGTAAAAACGTATAAAATGTGCTATTTAAAAGAAATTATGTAAGTATTCGTTGGTAAAGCATGTTTCTCTTTGTTGATTTTGGACATGTTTAAACATAGCAATGAGAACCAGGTCAGCATTTGTTTTCTTGGTTATTTTCAGAAGAATAGCCCATCCCATGAATTCTTGTGGTGGCTGCCCAGTTGGGACCTGGGGAGTTTATCAAATGAATTTAATGAAATACTCTCCTTTGACTGGCAGCTGAATGCCAAAGCTAACAATGAGGGGTCAGGAGTGAAACTACCATTGCCCTTTTCCAGTGGCCTCCCTTGACTGCCTCAGTGGATATTACAAGTTACCACATTTGTATTTGCAATAACAAATTGACTCCAAATAGTCTAAGTGGGGATCAGGACCCGACTGGAAATTTGCAGTGCCTCTAGGAAATCAGTTTGTGGACCTTTGTGGAAACAAGGGGTCTAAAACTGAAACCCAAGGGTACACAAGGACAGAGAAAGACACACATGTGCTTATTATATCTCTGATCAATTTGTTCTTTTACAAACACCTTTTTACAACATTTGTGCACATTCAAAAGCATGCAATAAAGTTATAACATTTCTTCCTCTGCCTTGATCGAGCATCAGAATGTGGAAGAAAGGTAATTTAAGTGGCTTTGAACGTGGCATGGTTGTTATAGCCAGAGGGCTGGCCTGAGTATTTCAGAAACTGCTGATCTACTGGGATTTTTCCCACGCAACCATCTCTAGGGTTTACAGAGGATGGTCCAAAAAATAGAACAAATCCAGTCAGTGGTAGTTCTCTGGACAAAAATGTTTTGTTGATGCCAGAGGTCAGAGATTTATGGCCAGATTTCTTTGAGCAGATAGGAAGGCAACAGCAACTCAAATAACCACTTGTTAGAACCAAGGTATGCAGAAGAGCATCTCTGAACACACAACACATCGAACCTTGGTGCAGGTGGGCTACAGCAGCAGAAGACCACACCAGGTGCCACGCCTTTTCAGCTAACAACAGAAAACTGAGACTACAACAGAAGATTGGAAAAATGTTGCCTGGTCTTGTGAGTCTTGATTTCTGCTGGGATATTTGGAGAATTTGGCATAAACAAGATGAAAGCATGGATCCATCCTGCCTTGTACCAATAGTTCAGGCTGCTGGTGGTGGTATAATGGTGTCGTGGATATTTTCTTGGCACACTTTGGATGCCTTAGTACCAATTGAGCATTGTTTAAACACCTGAATACTGTTGCTGACCATGTCCATCCCTTTATGACCACGGTATACCCATCTTCTGATTGGTACACTGTAGGATAATGCACCATGTCACAGCGCTCAAATCATCTCAAACTGGTTTCTTGACAATAAGTTCACTGTACTCAAATGGCCTCCACAGTCACCAGATTGCAATCCAATAGAGCACCTTTGCGATGTGGTAGAATGGGAGATTTGCATTATGGACGTGCCGCAACTGTGTGATGCTCCCATGTCAATATGGACAAAAATCTCTGAGGAATGTTTCCAACACCTTGTTGAATCTGTGCCAGAAAGAATTAAAGCAGTTCTGAAGGCAAAAGGGCGTCCAATCTGATGCTAGCAGATTGTATTTGAAATTACATCCATTAGACTTTGACTATCTTTGCATAAAAACAAATTCTGTTATTACAGATAATCAGTGCTTTAAAGTGAACAGTTTATGAAATCCCATTTCCACTCAACTGACAAAACAGATTTGATATCAGTCTTTTAATACAAAGTTATTGTCCACTGAACACAGTGCACACATTTGCACTGAACAGAGACCATTAAGAAACCTAATCAAAATGCCCTAAAGATAGACTTAATAATCATAATTAATTTAAAAAAATCTTTATAACACAGTCTTCTGTGACTAATAGCTAAATAATAGTAATTATGATTATGGTGGTATAACCAGGCTTTTGTCAGAGACTGATTTTTCTCAGCACTATCCTGTCCTCTCTCTTTTATTCTGTCTTTCACATCATTTTTCTTATCACTCCCTTCTATTGTAAGCACTGTTGGTTTCGTCCCCATGGCTACAGCCGATGGTATCATGTTATCATTGTAATAAAACTAAAGTGCCGGGCAGGAAATTGAAAGTGTATTCGTACAGGAAATAACAGTGCTCCGTCATAATCTACAGTCAAAAACATGTGTTCATCCACATATTGTCTCCTTATCTGATGTTGGAGAATACGTTGTGGTCAGCCATCTTTTTTTTCCCTTCTTCTCTTTTTCCTGTTCTATTGTTTTTCCTCATTCTCTTTTACACATACCTTGACCAATCAGGGCTTCTTATGACAAATGGTCTGACTACCCAGTACAGGCCTACATCAGCTCTCAAGCACTTTTACAATTTCTTCTGCACTTTTTTTTTGTTATTAAATAGCTAATTGAGTTTCAGTAACCCAGCACTCCTCTGAAATCAATGAATGTTGAAAATGCAACTTTTTCTTACAGTGTGAAATATTAAAGCTTCATTGTGACTGTTTTGAATGCAGCTCAAACAAGAGTACACATGTATAAATAGAAGTAAGAAATCCAGACTTTCTTGTATCTTTTTCTTCTGTTTATTGCCACTATAATTGCAACAGTGTGACAGTGTAAAATTATAGTAAAAGTACTCTATATTGAAACTTTAAACTGTTAAAACAAAACCTGCAGATAGTAAATAGAAACTTCTAGGTTTAGAATAGAGAATATAACTGTCATATTTGGAGATGTGCTTCTTTTTCTTCCAGAGACAGAAACCACCTCCTAAGACAAGATCCTGGATTTCATGTGTTCCTCTTATCTGACTAAGTAAGAATCAAAGAGAGTGAGCGGTAGCTGACACAAGGCCGCCCTCTGTCTGAAGTAACAGAAAACGCCCTCTACTGTAAATGCTTTATTTAGATATTTCTCAAATAGTGTGAGCTTGTGTGTGTATGTGTGCCTTTCTAACAGCGTTCACAATTTCACTGAGTGGGTGGGCTGTCATTTGCACAGAAGGGAATCCCACTGATGAGCATATAATCACTAATACGATTTAGTAATGAATATTAAGTTAATCAGGGACCAAGAAACCAGAAGGATGCTTTGACACTCAATTCACAACACATTCTAAAGAGAGTGGGCCAAACAGTGGAGTGTGAGAGATAGGGAATGTAGTAGAACACAAACAAACATATATACAGTATATATATATATATATATATATATATATATATATATATATATATATATATGTGTGTGTGTGTGTGTGTGTGTGTGCATCTTATCCCTTTGTCTTTCAGTAGTGACATGCTGGCCCTCTGATTGGCTGATGTGGTACAGTGGTAGCAGTAAAGTGAATGACAAGGCACAGAAACATATAGCAAAAAATTTGCATTAAATTAATTAAAGACCACTCTGAGCTATGTTTAAACTGAGATTGGCTGGAGCAACACATGTGATATCTCTCTCTCTCTCTTTCAGCTATTCACTGTATAGTTTCCTAATAAACACATTGCCTCTGTTCGCTCTCTCTCTCATACACACACACACACACACATACACACAGCTCTACCCCGCAAACCGATGTAAATGGAAAGAGTGTAGAAGGCTTGGTGAGGGCTGACCTTGTAATATCAGGGGCAGCTCACCCCAATTAATCACAAGATCCTTGCCCAGATGCTTCAAGCTAATAAACAGCACTCTGAATCAAAAAGTCCCCGCAGTTGTACAGCCACTCCAATGATTGCACTCCCCACCCAAGATTAAAGTCCACTGTGTATTGAGAGAGGGCAAGTGGCACTTCTGACAATGCAGGGTGGCAAGATGAGTTAGTTAGAGGCAGATGAGAAGCCCATGGAAGCCTTTTTTTTTTCACACATTTAAGCATTTTACTGCAAATTGCATGTCAAATTACCCTTGCAGTGAAATACCCTTAATGATTCCCTCTTTTCTTGTGTAAATAGTAATTTTCCATCCATTTCTTACCCTGTAATACTTACTGGGGGATTTTAGGGATTATAGGAACAAAATTATTTCACACATTTTAAAAGGATTATTTTCACAATGTGGGACATGTCAGTCTAGTCTGCGACATACAATGGCCTCTCTGTGATACAATTTAAAAAACACTACCAAAGCGCAGACAATTGAACCTGGTGAATGGAACACGCAATATTAGGAACTACAATGCATTCATAACATAATTAAATTGTATATGGCATAAACTCTGACATTTGAAAAGAAGGCAACAATGTGGCATTAAGGTGTGGAACACACATGCCTCTGAGTATATGTGTCTGCGTAAAGCTGCTAACCCTGCTTTAGTAATTTCACAGAATATTTTAAAGGTTAACATCTTTGATTGCAACATGCCATGGTGGCTGCTTTTTGGCGTATGATAATTCACAATTTCTACATGTTGGGGCCCCTGAGACTGAAGTCTGTAAAGTGGAGTTGTTCCTGTGTTCCTTAATCCACTCTGTCTCTCCTCCCCATGACAGCTTTATCCAAAACTTGCAAAAATGATATGAGGAAAACAACCCAATCAAGGGTATTTTGAATGAAATTAACCTGAACAATCTTTTATATTAAGATATTTCTTTCTGAATCATCTTCGTTATTACTGACACTCATTACAAAATCTGAGGGAATCAAGAGCTGGATAGTTTACTATAGTAAAGTGCGGCAGATGTCCTGTTCAAGTCTGTGCACTGTAAACAACAATAGTGCTTTTCAGCGTGACATTTTTGTCATCATGTACAGGTAATGCAGTAGTGCATTGTATGTATGCTCAATGTTAAATACGTAGAAAGCACAAGGGTGGAAATTCCCTTTTGGGTGTCCCATCCACTTTGAGCTTGTGACAGCTTAGTTGTCTTTTTGTTGATTTGTTTGTTCACTGATTCTGAAGAGGTATTTATCAGGTAGGTTAAAAAAAAAAAAGGAAAAAAAAGCTCCTGTAAGCTGTCACCTTCATGGTTGGGTTTCTGCATTTGCCATGGTCACATGCTGAGCTGCAGTTATAAGTTGTAAATAATTTAAATTTTATAACTGTCATCAATGCGGACAACAGCTGTAAATACCCATACGTGTCCATGAGAATAACATCCAGCGACTGGATCTTACTTCTTTTTAGAATATCTGTTTTGCCAGATAATAATTTGGAGATTTAATGCAATTCCAAAACGGCATTGTGGCATTTTTATTGTTTTATTGTTTATTTTTTTGGATTGCTGGAACCTAGTTCTAGTCCTAGAACTTAGTTCAGAATTTTACATTGTGAATGTGAAGTGTTCAGCCAATTTAGATAAATGTGTAGCTAACGCTTATGAAGTGTGAATGGGGTATCCTTGGCTCATATTGTGAAGAAGAAAGAGAAAATGACAAACAGGCAGAGACAGGTCAGGACATAGAAATTTACATTAGGTAAGGGCAGAGAGTATAAGCAAGAGGGAGTGTAGACAAGGGATTGTAGGTAATATGAAAGCAGATGGGAGGTGAAAGAGGGAGTCAACATCCTGGCCAGGATCCCAGGATATACCAGCTGTTGCTGTAACTTCACCCCTCACGTCCCCCTTTCTCCCTTCCACCTCATCTTTTTTTTTCCACTGCCTGTTTTCTTGTAAGTCTTTAGGCTAGAAGATGTAAGGACTCTTGACAAGCTCCTTCTTTTCATATAACGCAAAAGACAAAAAAAAAAACAGTGGAATTTCTCATCATATTTAAAAGACTGACACACACACGCACACACACACACACATAGATATATATGTAATCTAAGGGGTGTCTGCATTATTTTATATTCCAAAGATCTAAATATTGTGACTCTTTCAAGGTGATAAAATTATTCAAGATAGAATAAAACACAGGGGAAAGGAGAAGGGTAGGAATATTGGCATTGGTCAGTTACCTGCTACATTTCCTGTGTACAATAAAACAGCAAACAAACAAGGAAGCGCAAATGAAAAGCAAGTCGAGAACATAAGGAAACCAAAGAACTGCCTGAAAAATGAATGAACCACTATAAACGAAGTGGATCGCCAGCATTTGCATTGTGTGAGTGTGCGTGCGTGTATATGAACAGGTGGAGCTTGGTACAAAGAGCTCACATTTGGAACAAACACTGATGTGTGTGAAGCACCTTTATGTCTCCCTCACTCTCCTGCTTTCTCTCCAGTGTGTCACATCAAAGTCTGAGGCCTGTTGGCTTGACTTACACCTCATCCAATTAGTCGGCGGTATCTCAGCGACCCTAAAGAATAGCAGGCCCTTTTCGAGGCTCCACCGTCACTTGATCCCACGTAACACAATACCCCAGTCTGTGGACACATGGGCACATACGCATACACACACACAAACACCTGATACCTGGGGCTCATGGTGTAAAGATAAAATGAGGCAGCGAAAGGGAGTGGGCACAGACGTCAAAAGCATTAGTGAAACAAAAAAAGAAAAAAGAAAAAAAACAAGAGAACGGGAGAGAGGGTGGAGGACAGAGCCAGGTACAAAATTGATGGCTCACAATACAGCAGGCATTGTAACAAAATGAATTTGTCGCCCTATTGTCTGTGACAAAAGACCTAATTGAAGTCAGGCCTCCTGTCCCTTGTCTGTTGCTCTTTTTGGCATGTTAAGCAGACTGCAAGATATGCTGATTCTCACTTGGTTTGAATTATTTAGGTGGGCAAGAAGCTGCTACTAAACAAGAAGAAAAGAAAAGATCAGAGAACGCACTGTGTGCACAGGTGTGTGTAGGGGGGTGGGAACGTGAATGGTGAACCTAAGTTGATTTCTACTCTAAAAACTTGACAATTTATTAAGAGCTTACAAACGCCACATTACAAACCCAGATTGAATTTTAAACATCCTTTATTTATTTATTTATTTATTTATTGCGGCTCCCTCACCCGACACCATGACACAGCATTATCAAGCTTGCAAGGACATCTCAGCTCTCTGTACCGCATGCCTGGAATCCAATTACTAGGCAGCAATTTATGCTGTATGAGGATACATTACTATTTCAATATTGAGATGTCAAATTACACACATGGCCTCTAATGCACTCTAGCAATCATAGCCTACTGCTCAGACTGCCAGCAACAAAACTGTCAGAGGACCTTGTCACAGGGGAAAGGAAATCTGATTCGTCCATATTCTCTCTCTCCTTCTCTCTCTTTTGGACCATGACTTCCTTCATTTATACAGTGCCATTGTGTTCTCTTTCGTTTGCTCTCTCTATCTCTCTGGTGTTCCTTGGAGGGGTTTCATTGCCCAGAGCTCCATGGCAGGGCGATTGATGAGGAGGCCTCAATTCTCTGACAGTTGACATTTACCAGGAGACTCTCCTTGGCATGCCCACCGCGAACAAACAGACAACGAGACAGCTGGAAATTCCTCAGAAAAGAAAGGACAAAAATGCCTTGCACCATAGTAGAGGATGAAGCTCCATTTAATAATAATTTAAATTTTACTATTTATATATCTTTTTTTTTTCATTTGAATTTTAAACACATAGGCTTTATCATGGCCAGAAAATCATAAAGCACTTGAGAGATCACAAAAGCACTGCTTAATGATGAGAAGAAAAGCAAGAAAATACCTAAAATCAACCTGTCTTACTTTACTACTTGCTCTCTTCTCCAGCGGTTACTGTATTGCTGTCTGAACTCTTCCTCTCTGCCTGTGTGGCACTGAAGGTCTCAGCAATGATCGTAGTACAAAAGCTGACGTGAGGGCTGGTTTACTTAGAAGGCGGCTCACCCGGTGAACACAAAACAGAGATGCTTTCTGACATCTTGTGAAGTTGTCTCCGTCCCTGAGTATACCTTTGGGGAGAGAGAGCGGGTGGGGAGCGGCAGCAGCACTGAGACCATCAGGGCCGTCTTTACTTGCCAGGCACTGAATCTTTAATGCAGAAGGCCCCCACAAATGCATGGGCAGCATGGTGTTGTCACCCCGGCATATTTTATCACTGATCAAACATTAGTCGGCAGCTGTTGTAAACTTGTAGCTGTCTCGGTGGCAGTGGTGGTGACAGGCTCTGACACACTGCTGAGAGACTGAGGCCCAGCTGGCTGCTTTACTTGCTTACATTCTGGCATTGTGTAAAAATAAATAAATAAAAGAGTGTCTCCTCCATCTCAAGCAGTTGACTCTCTAACTATCACTCATTTCCTCATTTGGTCCTTCTTTCTTTCTTCTCTTCCTCATGCTTTTGCTTGTACTTTTCTGTCACATGCTTGTTTTGTTGTCTCTCCTCTCGTTCCTCCTCCTCCTTTACTTCTCTGTAGTGTCTTATGATTTCCCCAACTGCATGTTTTGTGTCCCCGCAGTGTTACTGCATGTTTTGTGCATCTTACAATGGCTACCTGAGCGTGGGGGAAAAAAAGAAAGAAAAAAAAAACAATAAGAAGTACTAGAGTCTGGGCAAGGTTCTAAAAGAAAATGCATGAGGGAAATATTTTGACAGCATGAAGATAGAAAGTGTGAACAAACTCTGTGTGCATTTCATTGGTACAATCCTATCTCAGTTGAGTTCCAAATGTGATTTTGAAGAAATTAGAAACTGAGATTACTCCCATATTAGGTAGCCATCTGCTATCTGCTCCAGTCTGAAAGGGTTATCAG
>VUQI01012404.1:16446-39657 GCA_015106735.1 Paratilapia polleni
TGTGTGTGTGTGTGTGTGTGTGTGTGTGTGGTGTGTGTGGTGTGTTGGTGGGTGGGAAGGGGGGGCTGTTGCTGTCATGTGTCTGACAGATATTGAAGATAATTGTCCGCTTTCTTCGTCTTGCCTGTGTAATTCCAATGCTTCTGCAGCTTGAACAACACTCACCTGGGCAGCAGAGGAGGGTAAGGCGGACATGAGAGGGAGTTGCAGAGAGTGGGGGTTGGTATGCTTGGTAAAAGGAAGAGGAGTACACTCCAATTACTTCTGTTAGTGAAATCTATTTTATAGTCAGAGTAGATCCATTTGTTTTCTTTTCTTTTTCTGTTTTTTCTTTTTTTTTTTCTTGTTGTACCGAATGCTGATTACTTCCAGAATATGGAAGAAGAGTCACTCTGTAGTAACATGTCAGCATGTTGCTACAGAGTGCTATCCTTAGTAAGTTTGCCTAGTGTAAGGGTTTTTAGTGAGCAAAAACAGTCCCCATGGTGCTGCAGGCTGGAAGGTACATGGTGAAGTCATGGAGACCCAAGATGCAGAACAGGTGTCTCATTGGGTGGAATATATTTGAATGATAAAAACCCAGGAGAGGATTATTCAAGCATCTCCAATCCTGGATGGAGGGCATCTACTATTAATGAGATGGAGGGATTCAGATATCCAGATCAGCTCCTACCTACACATGGGAGCTCTGCTCTGTTAAAATGTTGACTCTGAGGGACAAAAGGATCCAGGTAGATTCATGTCCTGGAAGTTCCTCAATGTTAGTTACAATAAACTGCTCACAGTAGCACTCAGCAGGTAATGAAACATTTTAAATCTGTGCCTCTATCTTTAAAAAATGCTATGAATAACAAATTTTGTGTCTTGTTTGCAGTACTAGAAATGTAGATAACAGAATGAAATGCAAAAGTTAAAATACAAAAATTTAGTTAATGTGTAGTTATTTTTGGTGATTCAATTTGCTTTATTAAACAAGTTTAATCATGCTCACGTGGTTTATTTATTCCTTCATTGCCAGAAAGACAGTTCCCTCATACAAAAGTGAACCACATGGAAACTTAAAATAAATAGTAGAAACCAGTGATTGCCTGCATCACGGGAATGCAGTTTTCCTTGATTAAAGATACATATCAACATCTCAGTCATCATGATGAAGTAAGCCTATCTGATGCAACAGTGGATTGAAACAAGCTGAGAATTTTTGTTGGTATTAAATGGAGGGGAAAAAAATGAACAAAACAGAACTTGCACTCAGATTCCGAATCTGCTGTTTTTTCCTAAGTTCTAGGAAAGCTGGGGAATGGGAGGAAGGCCGACTGCAGCCTTGCGTCTTCTCTTCCTCCTCCTCCTTCCAGCTTAGACTTCTTCACTGCTTCCACTGACCCCTCCTCTTTTAGGCAACACTGAAAACACTGCAATATGCAGCCAAATCAAACAATTGTGGGTCCCATTGCTAAGCAGTGTCTAGAAGGACTAGGCCAGCCTCCAAGCCTGCGGTCACTGGAAACACTGGTGAATGCTGGGATAATACTAGGCTTTAACAGAAGCACCACTCTTACCCCCTCCACCCATATGTACACACTATGAGCGCATGCGCCACACAAGTCTGCACACACACACACACACGGACACTAAGACATACACAATGGCAGTTTGGGTTGCCTGACTGCTCATCACTGATTCCTATATTACTGAGTTCTGATGCAACACCAGCTGTAGAGGCTCAAACCCAACACTTTGACACAGAGTCCTTAGCTAGGATGATTCACATCTTCAGGCAATTTTCTTAGCACCAGAAGTGAGGTCACCTGTCCAAAGTGAGGTCAGACTGTGACTGTAGAACTGTATGAAGTGACTCTGGTTCCTGTCCAGGACTCTGTTCAATCAATGGGCTGCAAGTTCATCCTCTAATTACTGCAGTGAGCGCCCCTCACCTTCTCTCAGCAACTTATCAATAACACACTTCCACTTCTTCCCCAGGAGCCATAAATCTTTGGTGCTGAGCCTCCTTCATTCTTCAAGTAAACGGCCTAAAGGAAGCCTGGACACATGTGTTAACAATCGCTGACAGGTCTGCCCCCCCACCTCCTAGCAAAGGCCATTGGAGAAGGGAAGGTGTTTACATTTTCTTGTTGCTCCACTTAACAGCATTGATGTGTGTCTCCATACTTCTTGTTTCACTCTGTATCTTTACCCCTTCTCCCCGTGTTTCTTGCCTGTGTCTCTGTATAGATGTCTGTTTCTTTCCCCTCTCTCTTTCGTTCTCTCTTTTCCTGCCAGAGGGGCCAGGATTATATCTACAGTAAAGGAAATAACTTGTAGACCAAGGATGATAGTATATGGAAGATGGAAAAGGTTTCTTTTTTTTTTTTTTCTTTTTTTTTTTTTTTTAGTTTAGGTGGTAGAGAGGGCATAACGATGCTGGATGCAGGATAGGTCTGTTGAACTTATTACGGAATGGAAGGTAGAGTATCAGAAAGCAAATGATGCACGACTGAAGAGATGAAAACCCACCCAGATCACATGTTCATTCACATTCACATTCAAATAGGGTCTTTTTGGTGAGCTTGATCATTTGACACACCCTAGCAATAAGAGCTGGCTTTTCTGCTCCCAAACGGCTCTTCATTTAGTCGTCCCTCTGGCTTTTATAATTAGGGCAAATTTAGCATTGTTGTGACCTATGATTGGTGTAAGTGCACCAGTTGCAGTCAAGAACTAAACCATGCTGTCATGTTATTTTACACTTATGTTCAGCAAAAATCTTTAAAATGATCACCACAGGCTCTAAATGGGAATGAACAATGTGCAAAATGCATTATTTGCCACTAGGAGCCTCTAAACCCACTGATGGATGGTGTACCATTTCTACTTACAGTGGGGGATTTTACACATCAACTTCTGATTTAAAAAGGAAAATAAAACCATGAAACTTATTGAAAACTAAAATTAAATGTGTGTGTTATGAGTTCTTTTACCTGTGGGAGAGTTCCACTCATTTAAAATGTAGGGTGATTATCTTCAGCTGCTGTGAGAACTGTTGTTGCACACAGTCATCCAAGAGCAAGAAACATCAAGACTGGCTGTCTTCTTTGGATCATGTAAGGCCAGAAGAAGTCCAGTCAGCACAAATATCAGCACAAATCAAAACATCGTAGAAGGCTGTGCAGCCTTGTAGGATCCAGTCCTGGGTGAGTGGAGTGCGGCAGCACACTGGGTCACCCTGCGTGCTCAGGCTCGAGAATGCACCAGCAGAGCAGAGAAACAAAGTATAAATCTTTTGTTTTTAGCTAAAAGGTCCTTCAGGGCTGCTAGCTACAGCTGCATAAAAAATGAAACTAAAAATATGAAATCTTGACTATGTTGAAAAAGGCCTAGATACAATGTATTTTTTAAAATTATTTGATAAAAAGTTTTATTAATAATTTCTCTGATAATATTCTACTCAATCTCTACTGCCTAGTGTCATCATACCCAGGTAGAACTGAAGATGAAATTTAGAAATTATCATTGATCCAATTTGATTTCAGTATTATATTTGTGTTGCTAATTGGAGAGGGAGGAGGTCCTCCTAGTTATATTAAAATTTATAATTTTCCAAATGCCATTATTTTACATTATGTCTGCTATAAAAAACATTAATATAAAAATCTTAAATATTGTTAGACATGTATACTGAATGTTTTATTTATACTGATCATTGTAAACTAATGTTTTTCTACATGCACTATCTGGTCCTTGTTTCCATTTTACTGGTACTGCAATGGCCATATGGAATAAAGAATATATGAATATGATATGAAATAAATGATCAACCACCCACTGAAACCCCCATCCCCCACACCCACATCCTCTTTTGATATTTATTATTGACTTAACAAAAGGAATTACACACTCCTAATCTTATGGCATAGGTAGTTTTTAATGGTTGAACTGAAGATTTAGCAGTGACAACCCGTGTTCTATAGATAGAGAAAACTAAGGAGAGAAAGGGCAGTATTAGTTAATGTGAAGGATTAGAGAACAGGCAAAAAAATAACAAAAGCACCTCCTCTGTCTATTTTATCTCAAAGTTGCACATCCAGAGAGCTGACACAGGTAAAAACAGGACCATATCATGGCACTGCATATGAATGGATGCACACTTACTCGGCATTGTTTGGGGATTCTTTTTTCCATTATCCTTTCTTTTCTCTTTCCTACATAGCTTAAGACAGTGCTGAACAATGAGCTTGTGCAGGCTGAACAATTCCAACATGCAGGTGATGCTCCCTAGATGCATTCCAGTTCGCTGTCCTACAGCTGAGAGCTCCTGAGGCTTTGAACCCAAACAGGGTGTGGCAATCCCATTACCTGCTTGTCTCCTCACTGTAACACGGTAGAAGAGCAGCACTTTAAATGGATGGGTGGTGCTGTTGGCAAGGTGACATCCAGAGTTATAATATACATTGTGGTGAAACCATTTACCACTGGAAATACAACAGTTTGTTTCACAGTTCAGGTAAAGGGTTTAGATTATAGAGGTCATACAGTGGATGGAGCATGTTCTATTGGTACACTATGAATTGTATTGATGCACTTTGAACTGGTCAGACTAGAAGTCAAGAATGCATTCACAGTGTTAATTCTGGATTAAAAAATATTGTGAGCCCCGTCAAAATGACATATAATAATAATAATTATAAAATGCTTATAATAATAATAATATAAAGTATTATTTCAGTATATAGAAAACATATGCTTGGAGCATGATGTCTACAGTAGGAAAAATGTTCTTAGAATTAGCAATATGGTTTACAACAGGATTGTTTTAGACAATATAATGTAATCCAAATATGATTCCTTTTTTTTCAATCACTGACAACAATAGAATCTTCTCTTTCAATTTACAAAGAACCTAATGTCCAAAGTAGTCTCTAATATTTTCCAGTTTCTTACCCAATAAAAATATAGATTTTTTTTTCTACTGTGTAAGATAATACCCTTGTACTGAACTTGCTGAAGTTGTTTTGTAGATTTTTTTCCTACTGTTGTAGCAACCCTGGTGTGTCTATTTTGGAGAAAAAGAAGAAAAAAAATGCTTAAACAAACATGAATAGCTGTTTGTATGAGTGTGCGTAGTGTGTCAGTGTGTCTGTGTGTGTGTGTGTGTATGTGTGTGTGTGCTGGGATACAGTGCATATGTGATTGCATGCTACAGAAATGTGCTACACATTAAGTCCTGGCAGTCCTTCCACATACATAAGTTTGATTCATATGTACAGTATTGCTCCAAGAGACTGGTTTTGTTCTGGAAGTTGCTGAAGATGACTCACTTTTGCGCTCATGATACTCTGCTGCTGGAACTCTGAATTCTCTTTTCAGACTACGAGGATAACATGAGAGCCAGTGGACAGTGACAGTAGATACATCTTTGACAGTGAGCTTCAGCTGTGCTTCAAATAGAGTTTACTGCCTTTTAATTTATTTATTATTTGCTGGATTACTAAACAGAGTGTGTTGATAATTTGCCCAGAATTTGCTTTCTCTCTCTCTCTCTCTCTCTCTCTCTTTTTTGCCTCATGTTGTAGTAGCTGATGGCAGTGCCTGGATGTGTGTGGGAGGGAGGAGGTGAGTACAGACTTGGCAAGAGGCCTGACTCCCCACCGTTCAAAAAGTATCATGCCAAGGTTCTTTTTAATTAGGCTGATCAAGTGTTTTGTGGGAACTGGACCCACGCTCCATGCCACTAACACATCCTTAAGCATTACTCCCACTCCCTCTCTGTATGCCTTTATCTTTCACACGTTCCCTTTGGGGTTTTTATCTACTTCTTCTATCACATTGGACACTTGTTACACTTACCCTCACATTTTGCTGATGTTTTCAGCTGATGTTTTTTACCTGTAAAGTCATGAGATCTCACATCCCTACTGCTTTTGTCTGTTTTGGATAATCAACACACTAATTTTACTTATTTATACCGCATTTCCATGACAACCATACTCTACGACAAATCAATTAGACTTATTTTCAATACACATTTTTACATTTTTAAATAATTTGTAAGTATAGACAGTGGACAGCATGCTTACTGTACAGTGTTCAGAATTTCTGAGCACTGTGGATATGTGAAGAAAAAAATGGTGATTTCGTTTCCTGACGAAGCACAAATGCTCACTGAACACAAAACAGTTGTGAAAGCCATAGAGTCCCTGAAAAAAAGAGCATTTGGTAAGGTTATTTTCTTTATTAAAATAAAACATTTACACTTTCTATTTTTTTTTTAAATTTTGACTTCTTTATGTTTTGAAAGAAAATAGCACCTGTGCACTGGCCTCCTGGAGTGTGCTGTCCATCAGCGAGATGTTGTGTGCTGCTGTTGTTTAAGGTTGCCACAGTAACAATCATCTTTTTTTCTTAGGGGGCCCAGAGGCTTTTAGGTTGCATATTTCACGTGTGGAATGTAACTCCCAGAAAACGGTTAGATGGGCGGCTGAGGTGGTGGTGGGGGTTACAAAGTACAAGTGGAGCAGCTGATCTTAGAGTTTACGTGTGTAAACCCACGCCTCCCTATGGGCTCTCTCCTTGTTGGCTTTGTCGCTTCTGTGCATATTTACTTCACAGATACACAAACACAAAGAGTTTAGACCAACACTTTTGCTCTGGGCAGAAACAGATGAGCATTACAAGAAGAGTACAGTGTAGTGTAATGCTATGGCAGCAGCACCCTTCTCCCACCACAAATGATGCATTTTCCTGCTCTCTACTGACTCCTACAGCATTTTTTTCCTTTGTGTCTTTTGTTATGAGGAGCTGGAATTGGGTAACGTTTACAATGATAGAAAAAATATGTTGGGGAAATTAATGTTCCAATAAATAACACCATTTCACTTCCTGTAAAGAGATTCAATATATGGACAAGATAACCAGAGCTAATTTAATTCAATATGAACTTAAACCTAAATGCACCTACAAGTTTATCATGTAATACCGAGAACATAGTGCACAGGTAAGAATTACTGTACAGGAAAAACATATTTTTTTTTCACATGTACGTTCATACACACAATCAATTATCAAGAGTCAGGGAACCTCCTTGCCTCTTAAGGCCACCCATGCATTCCCCGCACCCTCACCCTCACTCCATAAGAAATAAAAAAGTTAAAGTGCCTCATTATAAGCATAGACCTGGCATCCCCTGGGAGTTGTGCAGATGAGATCTTGAGTGGCAACGTCCTCCTTCCACCACCACTTCACAGTCCACTGCCCAAGTCCTGCCATGAAATACAAGCCTAAAGAGGTCACTGTGATTGACCTCTGTCTTACAGTGTGAAAGGTGACGCATGCTCAGATGCTGACTGTTCACAGACTCACAGCCAGATATAAAACTATGTACAGTTTAGCTATCTGAAACATTGTATGGTATATTTGTGATTCATTTCATATTCTTTGTTGAGTGGATTGATCCAAATGACAACATTTACTCTCCAGCACGTGTGTCAAATATTCAGTAACTAGGATCTTTTTCCCCCCTTTATTTTTTAAGTATATTTACACTTTTTAGTATAATTTCTCCTTAGCCCTATTCACACAGGATTAGTATTACCAGGGGTACTCTTGTGATTTAGAAATGATCCCTTTACATCTGTGTTTTACAACTAATTTGCATGACATAAGCAAAGTCTGTGTTTTACTTGAATTTATTGACCCTGTGGTCTCCAGCTACAGACATAATAACTCCTAAGACTCTTATGTTCCTTACCAAATGCTACCAAGCGTGATATCCATCTAATCATCCTTCTAGATTTTGGTCTTCTGATGGATTTGAATGGTCTCTTTCTACAAATGGATCTGTAGCAATGAGCCTTCCTGAATTTGCACCCAAAATGCTGTCCAAACTTTTTTTTTTTTTGGCAATTTATAATTGCCAACTTTTCAAAAAGGCAGGATAAAGTTGCAAAGAACAAGGGGAAAAAAAGCTCTAAAAGGAAAAAATAAAGTCCAAAATCAAAGAGATTCTTATTTCCACAGGGCTAATATTTTAACAGGACCTCGTTTGGTGAATGTGGACGGTAATTTGCTTTGGAAATTTCACTTCAGTTTACAAATTACATATGTGGCCCATTTGCATGGATTTAAGACCAAAGATGACTTTATTACAAATAAATTTTTATTTACTGTTAACCCAGTTAGTAACAGTCCTGTGTGAATAGGGCTCTTGTGTGTGAGAGATATTACATTCACCTTTTTGCATGACTGCAAAATCTGGTTTTGAACTGCTACACCACCACATTCGTGGTTTGCCTTTGTCCTCCTAAAACTGACTTTGTTTGTCTTTTATGCTGGTACCTCATGTGATCAAGAGAAAGTAATTTGTTAACCACAACAAAGTTCTGTGGTGCCAGCACATAATCTGAGCACATTACTTACAACAACCACATAAAGTAGTCTTAAGTGGTCATGATCATTTCACATATTTCTGTGAGACCATGTAGTGCTGAGCTCACAATCTGAGCTGAGCTTATAATCAATTCTGTTTTAAAGTTGTTGAGACTGAGAAACCAATTATTTAATCACAAATTTAAACCTGGTCTAGGCTTACTACATATGTGACTCATGTCTTTGTCCACTTTGAAGAAACAGTAGTGAAGAAACATTAGACTGTTTACACAGTTCAAGGGTGTGAATCTGCTTCAGTCACCTTTTGTCCTCGAAAAAAACATTAGTCAGAAAAAAGTGAGCAGACTCCTACATTAATACATCATCAAATCCATAAAATTAGAATCAGGGGTCCAGAGTAGCAGCCAGTGAGAGTGACATGTGGAACCTGCCTTATTGAAACCTCCTGCATCAAAGAGAGCAGGCTTCTCATGGCTATAGACCAGGCAAAGACCAGGCCTTTTGAAATAATGTGCACTGAATAGGCAAATCAAAGAGTGAATTGTTTGTGGGGAGTAGCAGTTGACATGTTTGGCACAGACAAAAGACAGCTTTTCAGGAGAAGACTCTCATACAAACTATGAAGCTTGCTGGTGAAAATGTTATGGTTTGGGAGTCACTTTGCTGCTTCAGTGAGTGGGCAGCTTGTAGTCACTGATTCTACTAGAAGTTCTTCATCTTATTAAAGGGTGGTTGGAGATAATGTGAGGCCATCTGTCCAATAGTTGAAGTTGAGGCTGAACTGGGCTTTTTTACAGCAATTGATACTATGCTATATGCACAACAAATCCACCAAGGAATGGCTCTAAAAACAACAACAACATCAACAACAACAACAAGAAAAAAGAGATAAATAGAGGGCTAGTCAAAGCTCAGATCTAAATCAAATTAAAATGTTGTATGCAGAATTTGAAATTGGCAGCAAATGCAAGAAAATCCATAAACATTTTGCATTGGAAAAGTGGTCAAAAATGTCATCAAGCCATCAGAGTCCAGTGGACAAGTATACAAAATGCCTTCAAGATGTCATTTCTGATAAAAGGGACAATACCCAAGGGTGTATATAGATTTTCCATAGATGAATATTAAATTTCTTGATTTTTTGTTCAACTACATTGTCTTTATCTTTAGGCAATGTTCAAAGACGATCACATTTTAGCTTGTACAAACATATCAAAAATGAAGCCAGTTTCCGTGAGATGTACTTACTTTTTCACATGAGTGTACATCTACCCTCTCTTTTCACGTTGCTTGTTAAGGTGTACGATGTACACTAACGTGGATGTTGGATATGAATGCAGTAGCGGCATAGTCATCACGCTGGGCATACAAGAGTAGGAAGAAGGACAAAGGAGGTGAGCTATACTCGTGGGGATTTTCAAAGAGGTAAATGAAGAAGGGCTCTGTTAGTTTGCTTGTGAGGTCAGTGTTTAGCATGCAAGTGAACACTTTATGGTAGCACATGGAAAGCCTAACCATATCTATGCAACTTATGCAAGTCAGCATAAGACAGGGCACCTTGTTAAGAGGCACTGATATAAGATGATACATAATCAACTTTATGTTCATCAGTGGAAAAATAGTGAAGGGTTTGTAACAGTGAAAACCCTGCAATGCCCTCAGTAAGACAGGTATGTGTGTGTGTGCACGCACACAATTGGGTCCTAATGAAATTCAGTATCGATCTCAGCAAAATAGACTTTATACATCATTCATGCTCTCTATCAATCACACCCTTCCAAGTTTTCCAAAGCTGTTTGTTTTAGAAGAGTAGAAAAAAAACAAGCTGAGCAATAATTACTTTGAAGAGATTGTTTTAAAGTCTTTCCTTTTTCTCAAGGTGTAACAAGCTTATCTGTCAAAGACAGTGTCCATTGAATGAACTGCTTAATTTGAAATTGATTGAGGACTTTTTGGTTTAGCTGTTTTCTGCAGATTTGAGAGGGAAAGCCATGCAAAGGTACAAGTCTAAGCAAAGAAAGTCAAAATTCTTCACCGAGGGAGAAATATATCTCTGAAGAGATACAAAAAAGCAGCTGTCAGTGTGAAACACCTCTTCCCAATTGTTGAGATAGTAGATGTTAGAAAAATCCTATAGGGTGGATACAGACAAAAAGCAAAGAAAATAAACACAGGATGTGGTAACCTGACACAGGAAACCCAGTGAATGCTGGGAGTGAGCAGTGAGCTGTACTTCCTGTAGGACAGCACAATGGTAAGTGGTGGCCCCAGATTCCTAAAAGAGGCTGTAGCTGCAGGGACAAGGAAGGGCAGCCTGTGTCCTCTGGTCTAGCGCTGATAAGAACATAGATAGAAATGGCATTTATGTCTGTCTTACTGTTTTGGGAAAACAAAACATCCTGAGGTTGCCATGGTTACTGTTTCTTTTAATATTAAAAAGCAAATGTGAAGCATTCATCCCAAAGTTATGTCTTATGTCCAAGGAGTTAAAATGTGGTTTATCACCTTTGCTTCTGAGAAACAGAAGACTAACACTTTCATCGGATAGAAAAATAAAATACATTAAGGATTTAGAAATAAAGAAATGTAGAAAATCAATGCAGACTTGGTCTTCACAGTCTGCCAATTAAGGACTTCTAGGATTTAATGTTTGCAGCTTGTGAATGTGATCCTTCTGTTGTTGCGCCACCTGCCTTTTTGAGTAGTATGAGACAAGTCTGTTCTTTTAGTTGATGGTGTATTTACAGCACTTAGAGGACGCTTTGGAGGGTCTGTGTTTAAATGTTGACTTCGCTGTCCAATGAACTTTTGAAATGAAAACAGTAAAGAGTGTGAAGAATTTTTTCTTTTCTTTTCTTTTATGGCAGGTCACACTTATAAATCCAGCGTGATGTGATTAAGCACTTCTTTTTTGGCACGTCTGTAAAGTTAAAGGATTTTTACACAGAGTACCTCATTCTGCCATTTTACTGCATTATTAACATACAGCATCATACTTTTACAATAAACACCAGTAGAAGACTGCTAATCAAGATAGGCTGAAAAATCAAGATGTGAATTCAAGATGTGAATTACAGTCGTTTAAAAAAAATGTATACCACTGTTTTGTGTTTTTAATCATGTACACTTATTATATTAATGTGTATCATCACTTTAATTTCTAACAGGTTCTGTTTAAGATGGGTGTTATGTTAAAGTCAGGTTATATGTTTCTGCTTTTTCTTTGACCTGAAATACAAGCGGGATATAATGTAGTTAAAATTTGCCTTAAAGCAAATTAATTACTCTTTAGAAGCCACTGAGAAGCACTGAATAGTTATGTAACTTGGCTTCTAGTATAAAAAGTAGCACAATGAGGTCAGCATGTCTAGCTGTAAATCTGACAGTGTCAGTGACTGGCCCACCCTTCCTCCTCCTCCCTTCATCCATCCCCATTGACCTCGTTCAGTAAAATATTCTTATTCTATTTCAATGTTGTGTTAATGGCAATGAATATCTAAACTACTGCTGTTCAAAAAATTCAACAAGTAAAATCTGGAAAATATCTATCTAGATAGTGTGAATACAAGCTTGTAAAAAATGTAACATTTCATCTGAAATTGACATATTTTAGAAATATTAGAAAAACAAAAACTATTAGCTAGCCTGTTAAACTTGCTAACTTGAATATGAAATCATTTTAGAGTGAATTGGGTCAGCTTTGGTCCTTTCCCTACTTCACAAACCCACACACATTGGTGAATGGTGAATGTATGCCATCCCTCTCTGCCTTTTTCATGATATCCACGCAAACCAATAAAAAAATTGGAGGTTGGATGTCTAGGCTTCTTATCTGCCTGTTTTGTTGTTGACCCCATGGCGTGAGTGTGTATTCATGGCCAGTTCCTGCAAACCCTGCCTGTCAAACCAGGCATGCGTGCATGTTAGCTCGCCCAAACCTATCTACGGCATTGTCCATTCAGTGTGATTATCATGAACCCACACCGCCTCCTGTCTCCGGGGCTCACATGAACCAGTATTTCCTCCAAGGAAGGAAATGTTCGTTACCCATGGGCCAGTGTCACACGATTACACTGTACAGACCCAAAAAGCAAGTTTGACTGAAAAATTTGTATGTAAACTGATCTTTTGTGCTCTCTCCCTAGATAGCTTTGTGTTCCCACGAAGGAACTGAAATTATTCCATATTAAATTACATAAAGACTCATTTCATAGCACCTGCTCATCCACCCCACCCAACCATCAACCCTACACTTTTCTTGAGCACACATATATTCACTCATACATGCACAAACAGTTGGGCAGTGGGACTACGAGGGAGAGGGAGATCATTTGTCTCAATCTGCAGTGATGATAGTTTATCAGAGGCTGGAGGAGTAGAGTGGGAGCAGGTGGTGGAAGCAGGCTTTGTAAAGAGACCACAGTAATCAGATCTGTAGCTCAACTCAACAGAGCTGGGGGAGTCCAACGCTGACCTACCAACCAACCTAACAATTGCAAAGGGTTAACTGCCCCCCACCTAGATCCCTGGCTATCCAATTAGACATTGGGCTAAGGAAGCAAGGCCCACAGTCACTGTCTTCTACTTGGACCTTTCAGGAGGTGGAACTCACAGCAATCAACCCCCTAAATGTAACTGACCAATTAAAGAAAATTATAGTACATTATAGTTGTCTGTGCTTGTTAAAAAGTTACTTTATGTATCTGTCATTATGCATCCCTACATTTCTCTATTCCTGTTTGCCCTTTAAACTGTATGACATTTAATGTATCACCCATTTAACACTGAGTTGGTTCTCTTGCTTCATACTCTCATTGTCTTTCTTTTTCTCTCTGACCCATCCACTTGTGGCCACAATGGATGGTCTTTCTCTCATTCATAGAGTGTAGTGTATAGTAATACTGTGGTGGTTGCTATAGCAACCCGCTAGTCAGACGATCTCATTACTGGCCCTTAGACATTTCTTTCTCACTCCCTCTCTAAGGAATTACCACTTTTCATTATGATTTCCCTCCCCTCTCTCCCAGCTACCCCTCCTTCTTTATCTCTGTCTCCCCCTGTCTCTCTTATTCTCCCCCCTCAAAGGTCAGATGTCCTCCATGGTGGGGAGAGAGGAAATCTGTAAAAGAGTTGAGGTCTATTCAGTAACCCCCGTCTCCCTCCGATCGCAGCCCACAATCATTCTGTTCCTTTCTATAGCTGCAAAGAAAGAAGCCAGAAAAGAAGGGAGGGAAGAGAGGAGCCTTGAGTCTGCTGGTCTGCTGTTCTTTAGAGCACATTTTAAAATCTGTTTCTTTTTTCTGCCCTTCTCTTTTCTCTCCTCAAAGCTTTCTTTTGTGTGGAAAATAGCTCCTTGAACTGATGGTGGAGTAGTGGTGTGTGTTGACATTTTTTTTTAAAATGCTCCTGCCCACAATCAATAGCCACTAAAGTCACACATACACTGTGCGCACATACACTCTGTGCACATGTGTATTCCCTTGCACATATGGATGCTCATGCATACTTAAACTAGCTCATACATACAATATACAATCATATGTGTGAACATACAGAAACAGTTTGTGTAGTGTTAGTTTCCTGCTTTAGGTGTTGCTCAAGTGCCAGCTGGTGTTATACATCATAATATAGCACATGAGTTAAAATCCCTTACTTTTAAATATCATTATTGGAAAGAATGAGTATAAGTTTAAAAAAAAATGATGTAGATGTCTATAATGCAAATATGCACATTGTATACTCAATAAAAACTGTGAACAAGGGAGCCGGCTCCCAGGAGAAAGCATTTTTTTCTCATATTCTCACTGATGAAACTCAGTTTTTATCGCAACAAAATGTCTGTCTTAACTGAGCTTTGATCTCCACTGTATCTCGGGTCTCACTCACTCATTCTTCATCTGCTACAAAGGGACAGTGAACAGTGGGCAGATCCATATGCCCTATTGCTCCATCACAGATTGATCCAGATGGGGCTCTATTCAACTGCATTGGCTGCACAATTGATCCCGGCCTCTCTGCTGCGGTAAACATTTTACTCGGCTTGCCTCCATCCTGATCAATAGCCTTCTTTTAATAATGTATCTCATTGATCAGTTTGGTCCCTGAGTAAATTGATCAATTATTTTAATCTCTCTTTTTTCTTTTTCTTTTTTTTTTTGCCATGTGGTGTCAAATGAGGGGCAGACGGCTTTGGGTGCTACTGGTCACTCTCTGTGCGACTATGAAGAGTCTAATTAATCTGCCTATTTCAGAATGGATGTAAGTGCTAAACATTACGTTATTTATGCAGACAGCAATCATTGTTTAAACTTCGAATGAATGCTCTGTAAAATACAGCAGTACTGGTGTGTTTTTTCTGTTACTGCCTCATCCCTCTGACAGATTTCAAGGGCACTGGTCATCAGCATTGATAAAGTAAATGCACTCCACCCACCACATCTCATTACTAGTCCTAATTATCCTGACAAGTCACCACTGGCTTGTATATGTGTGTCTCTGTATGTGCATAAATGTGTGTGTGCTTGATTTTGCAGACACAAACAAAGCTGTAAGAACACCAACACATTTATTCTTGGCACAGACACAAACATACATTGAATGCACAGACATTAAACGGTGAAGCAGTGGATCAATAGCCAGCTTGCGTCCCTGACTTCATGGAAGGCAACAGAAAAGGTATTTGAAATCCAAAGAGTTATCTGAGGCAAGAGAAAACTGGGAGGAGGTAAAGTCTTTGTTAGTATGACCTTGCTGAGATTTATCTTCTGCTGAGATATTTTAAGATTGGGCATGATAAAACTAAACATGTAAAAGGGAATAAAAAAATGCAACTTCTCCAATACAAGTAAGTCGCACGTATCCATCTCTTATGCTAACATAAACATATTAATTCCTGACAGATTTTCTTTGATGGCCTGTGCTTCCATCAGATTTGCTGTCTCTGCTTTGCCTCCCACAGGGTTGTTGAATGGACGATTCCTGTGCCAACCAGGAGCTGAGCAGGTGTACATGTTGCCATGTTGCCTGCTATCTCATTAAAGTCTCATCTTCATAGCCTTTCACCCACACCCATCTGAAATGTCACGACATAATCCACAAGACTTTAAACACTCATTACACACCCCTCCCTACCCCACACTAGCCACACCAAAATGCTCTGATCATCTGTCACTGGTGTATGATGTGCCGTACTGCTTGCTTGCTCTTCCAGAACACAGGTGTAAAGTATAAGCAGAGCAGAGCTGAAGCTCTCCTATGATACAGCTTTTCACGCTATTGTCATGCATCATCCCAGAGGATACACTTCACTTCTCAAACCATGCTAAATATTCGACAGCTAATGCAAACTAACTAAGATGTGTAACCAAAGAAAGGACAAAAAAAGCTGGTTTTAGATGGTTTGGTGATAAGTGATATTTCTAAATATATTGTTCTTATCTTTATTTTAATGCATAAAGATTAAAGCAAACATAAAATTTATGGAAGGTGGTTATAGCAGTTTCCCCAGTATGCATGTTGCCAGTTTAAGATTTGTGTGTGCAAACACGAGAGCATGCCTTTATGTGTGTGTGTGTGTTTGTGAGCGTCTTTAGAGAGAGCGCTAATTGTAAAGGATGTGGCAGGTTAAGATAAGGTTATCTTGACGCTGTGAAACGTCTGAGAGAGAAGGCCAAAGCTTGCAGACGGAATTAGATTGATTAGAAGAGCCATATTTGGGCTATTTCCAGATAGCCCTTGGTGAGCCTCATCCCTTTTGCCAGGCATGGCTCTGCTTTCGTCCTCACCCTCACCCCCTGCTCTCTCTCCCTGACACTCCTGCTGTGCAGCAGGACAGTTGATAGTGCCACAGGCTGTCAATCAGGCACTAACTGACTGGCCACTGCAGAACTGAGATAGTCCCATAGACTCCCTCCTTTGACATCCACAGTGAGAAAAAAGCAACAATGTATGCGCCATTGCAAGAGAGATGCTTTCTGGGTGAAAAACTGTGTGTCTCTTGATGAGACTTTAAGGGCTCTCAACCCTCAGTTCAGGTTAGTAGAGTGTAACTTTGCCACACTCACTTCCATTTTGCCATCTATTTTGCTCTTAAGAGCTTGAGGTAAACTGACTCTCTGTGGTTTAAAGGGGAAAAAATTTCATCTTATAGACTTAATTTAAGACGAGTGTGTGGCGAGGAAGTCAAACCCCCCAACCAAAAAAAAAAAAAAAAAAAAAACAGCACTCAATTCCTGCCATCAGAATCCTCCATTAGCCAAGCATTAGAAACAAATTAACTCTTCTCAGCTGAATGGCTTGTCAGAGGAAGTGTGGGAAAATCCTCTATTAGGCAGGAGTTAAGTGCCTATTGGAAAGCTGGAGATGGAATCCTGCCTAATAAAGGAATAGTCAACCATTGGAACATCAACTGAATGGAGAAAAGAAGTGCTAATTAAGAGAACAAAGTGTTGTCTTACAGGCTCCTCCATTAATGTGACTTTTAGGGCTCATCTCCATTGGCATCACTTGATTCCTAAATATGACCGGTTGTGTGTGGTTGCATGTGTGTACTCTGTGTATCAAATGGGAAAAAAATTGTTTATTTCGGGTAGTGGTGACAGTCTGTAAACAGATAAATAATGAATTTTCACTGCTCCCAGAGGCCACACTTTTTTAGACTAGTCTCATTTCTGAATTTGACATGTCGTAAGCCATGCAATGAACACGCTGCTCTGAAACTATTTGGGGCGTTGTGTCTCAGATGAGCTGAGCCAACTTAAACCACAGCTCCAGTCTTCTCTGCCTGACAAATGCTGAGCATTTTCCAATTTTCAAGCTGTGAAAAGTGAGAGGGATGGCGAAACAGCGTCATGGACCGAACCGGGCGGAGACTCAAAATAAACTCAAGTAGGCTTGGCTGAGTATGGGCTCCATCTCTGTTTATCTTAGTGAGAGTGAGCATGGGAGCCCAATGATGAAATCAAAAAAGGGAGGAAAAAATTAAACAGAGTTGAACAGGCCAGTGTATTTGGTTGGGGTTGCCATGGTGACAGAGTGCATGGATGCAGATAAACAGCACGTTGAGTACTCAGGGAGGAATGCAGCCCTTCTGCCTGCGGTTTGGAGTGGAGGTTAACACTTCTCTTTCTCAACAGCTTCACCACTCAGCAACATATGGGACTGAGGGGGGAGCATGAGAGGAGATTACACTTTAATTGCACACATACATGGATAAAAGGGAATGTGTAGGAATATTTGGAAAAATGTTGAGAAAAAGGGAGCAAAGCGTAATGGTTGATTGCATATTATGGCACAAGCTGTTTCAGTGTTTTCACTTAAAAATTGGAGTCGGTGCTAGAATTTAGAGTGGAAAACTACAGAGTAGAGGTTTGTCCCTTTTCTCCGGTTGTCAGAATGAAGTTTTAAGTCTTCTGGATGGCCTTGTTCAGAAGAGCAGCTTGCTTTTTGAGCAACCTGTGAAGTAAGTGAAGTAACCTGTCATCACTCCTCAGACAGAGCAATGATCTGAAGGGGAAAAAAGGCTACCTCTGAGTTATTCATTTAGATTAAAAGTTATGGATGTTGGGAAGGAGCTACAAGCATGAGAGAATGGTGGCACATATACTCGAGAGAATGGGAGAAAGAGGGAGGTGCTAAAGAGAAGCCAATTTGGTGAAAAATTGGTGGCTGTGGCCTGCTGATAAGAGGCCCTCCTTCTCAGCTCCCTACGACAAAATGGGAAAGCCTTGTCTGTCGCCCCATTAGCAGCCATCCCTACAAGGCCCTGCCTTTTCTACATGGCCAGCCTTCAATAGGGGGCATAAATGGAAAATGGCTACTTAACCAATGATTACCCGACTGAAAGGTACCTGTCATTCGGGGGAAGCGGCCAGAAGAATAGAAGGGACATGTGCGGGAGGATAGGAGTGAGTGATTTTGGTCCTGTCTCTGCAGTGAGACAAACATGTTATTGTGAGATTAAACCAGGAGTTTGAGTTTAGTAAAGCCATGCAGAGGGGGAGGGAATGGGTGGAATTTGAGAGATGAGGAAAAGGAAAGCTGGACTCGGGGTTGGCAGTAGAGGAACCTAAAGCTTTGGACAGAGTAAAGAACAAGAAGGAACTTAGCTGCCTCTGCTTCTTAACTTCAGCTGATAACTTTTTGAACTTTGTTGGCTTTTCCAGTATTTAGATCAAGTTTGCAGCATTTTATGCAGAGGTAGTTGAGAGGTCCACAAATCATACCGGAGAACAGAAATACCATGCTTACCTGCATTCCCTCCTAATCAGAAGAAAATTCTCCTGCTATTACTGTTAATCAGGGCACTGCTTGATCACTGCACAGCTTTCACCGCTAGTTTCTTTTCCAGCATTATGGCAGCTTTTATTCTCCTCTGTAATTGCTTGTCCCTCTGGCTCTTTGTTTCCACGAGTCGCTCTTATCACCTCACTGTGCTGCCAATTCACCACTGTCACACAAACCATAACACTTCTGCCCAGATCTTTCAAGGGGTGCCTTGAGCCACTGCATTTTAATGTTCCCCATAGGCCAGGCCCACAGTGCCATATGAGTGGTTTTATGGAAGCTATTATTAGTGTTTACTCACTGGCACTTACAGGGTCAACAAGCATCCTGTGTCTCTCCATGTGCAGTGAGGCAACCCTGACTTCTTGTTTTAATGTTATGGGTAACGTTATGACTCTGTCTCTTTGCTCAATCGTTAACTCTGTGACCACTTTATGAGGTATTAATTGAGTAGTAATTTTGACTCAATGAAACCATGTAAGAGTTTAATGCTGTTTTAACTCTTGGTCTAATTGAAAACAGGCACTAAGTGCTCATGCTTAGTGCCCAATATGATGTGGATTGCCTTTTTTAAAAGTTTGGAACATTATTTATATTTCACATGCTGCATTTTACATATTAAAAAAATACAACAATACAATACAACTGTTTTGTAAACAAATGCATATGCCTGTATCGGCACACATAAATATATTCTTGCTTAACTTTAACATAAAACATATATACAAATATTTAAGAGACACAGGTGCACACATGCATGCACATGCACAAAGGGAGAGACAAGTTTAGATGGTGCTCTGGACTGATCGTATTACCTCATCTCACATTTATTTCTGAGACCTGAAACCTGATATGCACGCAATTGTTATTTTAAATCACCGTCTGGGAAAGCTGGACCCAAGGTCTAGAGAGTCACAGAGCCAGGGGGAGTTTAAAAGAGGGCGGTCTAGAGACAGAATAGGCCACAGGGCCAAGAGGTGCATCATGACCTGTCGAGTGCAGCATTAGAGGAACAGTTTCATTAAATCAAATAAAATGTCTTAAATACAAAAAAAAAACAACCCCCAAAAAACAAAAAAAAAACAATTGCATGTTACCATTCTCTCCCTAGCCTTCTCTCAACACTACCCAGCTGAGCTATGAGTGAGAAAGCAAATCTCCAAGAATGAGAGCAGGTAATAGTCCAGTGAATTCACAGCTAAGCAAGTGAATGTCTCGTTTCCTGTTCCATGCACACTCTACCCAAGCAGCACCCTCACCCAAACAAAAATGAGCATTTCCTCTAGTAAGAATACATCTGAAGTGTACTATTTCCTGTTGTTTGCTACATGTGAGAAAGGGGAACTTCGGACAATGTCCTAAGTTGATTCTCCCCACACTGTCTGGAGCTGATGTATGAAAATTCACTGAATGTTTCTTAGGCTATTGATTGGATTGTTGACTGTGTGTAGTGAAGTGGTTGGAAAATTTCTCTCCTCTCCATCTCACTCCTGCTCCCTCATCTGCCACCGTAATTGTTGTGTGCCTTCTCTCTGTCTTCATTCCCAATTTTTGTCTGTGTTCACACCTACAAGGTTAATGTGTGTTCATGGTGCTGGTTTGAGGTCCATATGAATATATTTCACCTTTCAGTACTGGACAGGCACTATGCCAGAGGCCACAGGATAACTGCTCCTTCCCTCCTATCTGCAACACAGGTTAATTAAAGTTCCTCATCTCCCCTCAAAGTATGCTTTTAAACAGAGTGCTATGTGTCATTGGATTGTATTTCAGTCCTTTTAATGAAGGACTTATCGTGCATGTGCGCATGGGTGTGATTGAATGGGGATCCTGTGCATTTAATTTCATCATCTGATTGCCCATGCAAGGCATCTACAAGCATCTCCCCTCAAAGTATGGAAAATACCTTCTGAATTCAGATCACTGATTAACAACATTTAACCTTGATGTAATTGAAGAATGAGGCATGTGCTAGCCTTATAACATCTGTGTTTGCAGTATTTTACTTGTCTATATGGGAGTGAGTAAAAATTCCACCCACACAATGGCAGTGATGCTGCATCACCTGTATAAGACACCGAATTGGAAACAGTGGAAAAGAAGAGACCAAGGGTAAATACAGAAGCTAAACTTGTGGATATGTCTCTTAAACAGGCCAACAAACCACAGGCTCTCACATTCCTCTGTTATGATGTGTACTACATTGAATCCACAAGGTTAAGTATGAGGGAGGTAGGCTGCCTGTTGGCTGACTCATGATGGTAAATCAGTGGGGGTGCACCAGGTTCTGTGCGGACATTGGTTTACCATTTGTTGCATAGGCTACAAAAGGAACAACTTTACAAGTGCTTGTGCTTTTATGCAATCTGACTTTAAAAGAATTATAAGGATAATCAAAGGTACAATAATTTGCAGAGGGATACTGCTCAAACTTTGAGAAAAGAAGAAAACCTCCTGTTGCAGATGCTGATTCACTGTGCATGCACTGTATGAAACTCATATTCTAAGTGTACTCCAACTGGACAAGAAAACAGTATAATTCCATGTGCACGCACACACTTAAAAATATAGAAACACATGCATGTACATGTAAACACAGTTGTGAATTATAACCAAATGCACTGCCAGACATACACAATTACGTACACTTATAGCCAAATATTTATTAAATCGTGCCAGATACTTGAACAAACATATACACACCACATAGGTTATCCACGCACCAACAATTAGCACACTGTTTACACATTTTGTAACAGTATGGTGTATGCAGTCATGTTATCATGCAAATAAATAAATAAACAAACAAACAAAAAAAGATTTGTTGTGCTTTGTTAATCATTTCATCTGGAGATTTTCAGTACAGTTTCTCGAGACTACCCCTTTCTTATTTTGAACCTCATAATTGATATATAATAATTGTCTTAAATTTTCCTTCATACTCTTCTACCAACCCACTGACTTCTTCCAGATCACTGAGCTGTGGAAAATAGGAGGACTGTACTTAACGTTAAATACATATATGAAATCCATAAGCATTAAAATTCATTTCTTTATTTACTTCATAGGAATTGCTGAAATGGTCTTTGTGTAACCTGCTGTAGGGAAAATATCTTCTGTGAGTATACTGAAGTGCTTCTCCCTCCACTGCTTTTTCAAGTTTCAGTCACTTTTATCCTATATTTTCTCCCCCTTCTTTCCTATCCTTTGGTCATTTATTGGATGATGATCCCCTCTTTTCCTCTCAGGGTGAGTGTGTGCTATGGGCTTCCAGCCAACAGGACCTGCTTTAATTGATGTCAGTAATCTGGTCACCTTGAGAGATAGTTAAAAGGGCAAATCTCTATTAGCTTTAGTTTATGGGGGGCAAATTAATACATATACACACACACAGACATGCATGCACACAGTTTCCAAAGACAGTGAGTAAAAAGCTGCACACAACACAGAATGTATGTGAATGTAATATGTACTGAAGATTTTTGGGACAATTCCCTGAGTGCTAATCTTGTCCACTGCTGTTTGCTGTGAGTAAACATGAAGGTGTAGTCTCTCTGCTGAAACCCCTGTTCCATTTCCTTAAATGCTGTAAGAAATACATTAAGACTAGTGCAGAGCCAAGATAAGTTATTTCTGGTTGGATAAGCACAAGGGGTGTATCTGAGGGAGCCAAAAGAATCTACATTAAGGAGAGATATCTGTTAATTAAATCTGTCCCAGCCTGATCTCTATCTGTAACACGTAACTTACACTGCCTCCGCTTCTGCTGCTGTTGGATGAACACATACACATTCATGCACACACAACCACATACACAGATACATAAAACTTAAAATTAGACTTTAATTTCTATCATTCCATCATCCATAAATACACCATCTTTACTTTTGCATTACAGTGAGTTTAGTATGTTCTCCATATTTTTTTCTTCTTTGTACTGTTGGATTTCATCTTCTATCTTTTTGTTCTAAAAACACTCAAATGTCTTGGGAGTCTGTCTGGTTGCTCCTGAAAAGGACAAGGGCTCAGAGGTGACTGGGGGATGAAAAGTTGGGGTGTATGCAGACCAGATGTCTGGGCTTTCACGAGTGTGGGGAGGGGCATTGGGAGTGGACAACAGAGAAGTGGGGTGACATGGCTGTTCTCAATTACCTTGATCAGTGGAAAAGTGGAAAAGGGGAATGGTGTGTGTGTGTGTGTGCATGTGCGTGTGTGTGTGTATGTTTGTTTTTCAGGGGGCAACACTGCACAGAAAGGATGCAGACTGTTTAAAAATTTGATCAAAGAGCTTAAACTGAACTATCAGCTCATATAGGAAAGGGTTACTTTAGTCATTATGTTTGATTATTTTTTACCATACAAGTGAAGATAACAAAATAAAAAATGACAGAATTGCATTTAGTAGATTAAATAAATGAAAAATAAATAAATCAACAATTTCAGTCTTTTTCCGATTATATGATGCAAGGACCATCTGAGAGAGTAGCTGTTGTTTTTTTTTGTTGTTTTTTTTTTTTTTTTTAAATTTTTATAATTTTTTAATTT
>VUQI01012407.1:25079-42291 GCA_015106735.1 Paratilapia polleni
CTGACGAACACCAGTTTTTTTTTTGTTTTTTTTTTAGACTTAAAAACTGAGATCTCACACACATACCACGATGCAAGAATGCTAATGTCCCTGGCATTTCTGAAACTGCCGTTATCTTTCTAGCATTGCACATTAGGTAGAGATATCGTTTCCTTTGCACTCATTTCCCCCATAGAGCATGCGCTGGAGGTTGGAATCAAAACTTAATGGGACCTCTAATTTGAGCAAAAGTTCATTCCCGTTAGGAAAATTAAAGCCTGCTAATTAGGGATTACAGTCTGTTTTATGATTGCAAATGCCACGTCTGACACTGTTACAGATTCTAGGAAATCTTGAGGACAAGTAAAACTTTCTTTCAGCAGACAGAATTTATGTTGACAGAAATGAGAACTGGAGAGTCTGATGTTCACATTTCCATTACTCAAGATTAAATTAAAAAACAAAAAAACTGTCAGTGTTGTGGATTTGATTATCTACAGTCTCTCCCTTTTTCTAATCACAACCACAATGTTTTTAAAGGCAGTAAGAGTTTCCAAGAAATAAACCTCCTGGTATTAGACCAATTTCCACAGGGGGAATCCATCTTCTGCAGTTGCTGTGCGTCACTTGCTTTTCCCATCTTCTACACAAAGACCTCAGGCTATATATGTTATTCTCTTCACTACATCATTTAACTCCTAACAATGTGCTCTACTGTTGTTCTCCCTGCCGTCATAGCCTACGCCTATACTCACTCTATTTGTCATTTGCTATACGAGGACTACCATATACATTTCCCGCGTTTCTCCCTCTTTGGTTCCTGCCTTCCTGACAAGCCTGTTCATGGCCCTGTCACTGACTGTCACCTGTGACACAGGCTTCCACGAAAGACAGCGTGTTTCTTCCTTGCATCATGTGGTAAATGAGTGTCACTTCTCTCTCCCTCTTTCTTTTCTCACAGTTCTTTTCCTCTCATGCATGTGCACACACACACAATGCACACACCTGCAGCACCCTCTCTTCTCCTTCCTGCTGTAGATGCCGGCGCTGACAGGTGCTCAGAGGGATTTCAGAGTCCTGGCACAGCAGCAACTGAAAAATCGGTGACTGTGTTTGAGATGTGTGAATAATACAGAAAAAGGGAGATACAGAGTGAATGGGATAGCTAGCTAGCTAGCTTGATAGATTGATAGATAGAGTCATGGGAAAAAGAAAGTTTTCCCATGACTCTATGTAGTTCTGTGAAAACCTAAGGACACCATTACTGCTCCCATAGGAATTAAGAGGGTAAGTAAGTAGCAGCCAGACTCTACTAATCAAATGCACTTGATTAAATGATCATCAGCAAGTGTGACCACCTCTATAAAAGCAGAGGTTTTGGCAGTTTGTTGATCTGAAGCATTCAGGTGTGTGTTAGCACAATGCCACGTTCTTCCCAGGAGTGGATGTCCCAGCAAATTCAAGGTCAAACCATGCAATGCTAAGGGAAATTGAAAACTGCCCATCTTAGACTCTACAGGCTTTAGTTAGCATTTTAAATGTTAAAGTTCATGAGATTATAATGGCTTAGGTTTGCAAAGTTGCACCTGAACAAACCATGAAGACTTCTGGAACAATGTCCTTTGAAATTTGGCCATAATGCACATCGCCACATTTGGTGAAAACCAAACACAGCATATCTGCACAACCACCTCATATCAACTGCCAACCACAGTTGTGGAGGGGTGATGATTTGGGATTGTTGTGCAGTCACAGGACCTGGGCACCTTGCAGTCATTGAGATGACCATAAACTCCTCTGTATTCCAAAGTATTCTAGAGACAAATGTGAGGCCGTCTGTTCGAAGGCTAAAGCTTGGCCAAAATTGGGCCATGCAACAGGACAATGATCCCAAGCACAGCAGCAAATCTACAACAGAATGGCTGAAAAAGAAAAGAGTCAAGGTGTTTCAATGGCTCAGTCAAAGTTCAGATCTCAACCTGGATGAAATGCTGTGGCGCGACCTTAAGGGAGTTGTGCATAAGCGAATGCCTGCAAACCTCAATGAAGTGATGCAATGTTGTAATGAACAGTGGACCAAAATTCCTCCATAATGATGTGAGATACTAATAAAGTCATACGGAAAATGATTATTTCAAGTTATTGCTGCTAAAGGTGGTTATTGAATCACGGGGTGTACTCAGTTTTTCACAGGACTGTAGATGCTGTTGGAGGAGTGCAGCAATACTTTGGTTCTAAACTGGGCAATAATGGCAAGCTGAAGGACCTGCATGAAGCAATCAAGACACCTTGCACCATGTAAATGAACAAACAGATCATATCAGGCTGCGCAACTCTAATGTGTGGTGACTAGTTTACCTAGCATGGGCTCCAGGACAGCTTGATATCAGAAATTTGTTGAACAGATGAATGGAGACTTCTGCACCAATGCTTTGCTCTACAGTGGTTAATATGACCAGTGTGTAACGGCCACCAAAATATATATGGCAACTATTTATTTATTTTTTTTTTAATCTGTCTGACAGAACAATGCCATCTGTGATTGATTTACTAGAGGAGTATCCCCCAGGTCTTATTTTTCTTCCATTCATGTGTTTTACTGCAGTCCTCGTCATCAATTACCTGCATCCCCAGTGAGTTTCTCGGCCCGCGGTTGGAAAGACTCCATATCCACCGTCTTGGAGTGCTACTGGCAACAGTAGTCTTTCTTTTGCTCTGGAGATCCACTGTGAGCTGGAGGGCCACTCTAACTAGAACCTGCAGGAGAGGACTGCCACTACACCAAGCTCACTGAGGCTGCAGAGCAGATCAGGGACTACTGTCGCCAGCTGCAGTTCAAGACGATGGAGTTGGAGTTCATCTGCAGCATTGAAGACTCACTGAAGAAGCATGTGATTATATTTATTCTTTATTTATTGTCCCAAAGTACTAGGCAAATAAATTATTTGCAGAGGAGAACCTTATAAACGTTATTACTTATTAAATCATTAAGAAAGCCTATGTACTGGGAAAGGAGCCACACGCACACCCACCCATGCAAAACCAAGTGTGTGTACTTACACCACCACAAACAGAATCTGCGGGAAATACTGTTTACCATTCAGTGCCAGTTGTCGACGTCACTACATTCGCTACATGATGTCAGAGCAGTGTATTAGTGGCTGTGTAGAACTATCAAGTCTAACTCAACACAACACGAAGGAAGGAATTATTTACAGAGCTGAATACTCATGGAAGCAGACCTCTAAACTGTTAACCTATAAAGATAAAAATCACACAAAGAATTGGCTTGAAAAAACTATTAACAAAGGATTTGGCTAATCACTGTTAGCACGATATAGCACGATATATTTGTTCAATCTCCCAACCCTAATGGACAAGCAGTGGAAATTATCTGAGTGATGAATGTATTAGTAGATTCATAACTATTTCCTGATTTGTAGTCATTACAATCTGTGCCACGAAAATACTACCCTTGTACAATATTGTGTGTGGGTTTAGAATAGCCACTGTGGTGGCTGTCCGTTCTGCTACTTTTCCTGACTTTCCAGCGGTGCCTCCAAGCTGCTTGTTCTGATACAGTAAGCATCAGCACCAGAGAAAAGGTTGAGGTCTTTAAAGATACTCCAATTCCTGACACACCATTAATATTCTCCATGCACACTCTTCCTCTCCTCTACATACAAATATCCCCTTCCCCCCTCCTCCTATCCTATCCCCACCTCCACTCCACTGTCAGCCTTTACATCTTAGAAATGCTTTATATCTCCCCCTCACAAGTCTTTTTTCACATTTCCTCCCCCAACCTCACTTTCTTCCTCTTCCTTTTGGTTATTTTTTGTCAGAACTTTTTCTACCTCTTTCTCCTGGGAAGTGGCACAGAATCCCTTTAAGTGCTGCAAAAGCAAATCTATTTATCATAACCATCTATCTCTCACAGTACGTATACTTTATCCTATACTGAAAGACACACAGACACAAAGAATGCAAAGGAAAACCACAGCCTCTCTCATGTTCGTACACTGTACTAAGGCATCTATGAGCGAGATGATTTCTAAATAATGATACTACATATGTGATTTACTCTTTCAATTGCAATAGAGCGATAAATTAAAGGGAGGTAAATGGGAGGTAGTGCCCACTTTCCTCCCACGCACAGCAATGCGGTTGAGCGAGGCAGTCTTCTGGGACTTCCCATTGACTCCACACAAGGTGAGAACGGAGCAGGAACAGAAGGCTGAGCAAAAACACTTCAAACAACACGGCAGGAAGACAGAGAGTGCTGCTGCTCTGCGAGGCAAATGCAACCAACAGCAAGGCAATGCAGGCGTGAGGGAGAGACTGACCAAAAGAGACAGAGAGGGCCAAGACATGGAGACAGAATCATTACTCTGCTTTCAAAGACAATCAATCAAACAAGCATGTATGCACACACACAAGAACCCAGACAGACATTGAGACATGAAAACACCTTAAATGCCACCTAATAGCAGCCAGACAAACACAGAGTGAGAGAGCACAGCAGGACATTGATATTCTATACACCCACACACAGCATGGTGAGGCGCTGGGCTCGTCTCTGTGTGATTCCCAGTTTTACACACCATGCTAGTCTAGACACAGTCCTATGCTGCATTATACTGGTTGTTTCCATGAGAAAACATCACATATACTACACACACAGTAAGTAAGAAATATAGTTTTAACACTACGGTCATCAGGGCACCACTCACAGATGCCTGCTGTACATAGCCTAGAGGTGCTGAAAAGCTGCTGAACTAACCAAATAAATAACTTCATGAACAAAGCATTGCAGCAGATTGGTACATAGCCAGAGGAGAATTTGCACAGTTTAATCAGGGGGTCACGGTGAACAGGTAAACTATTAAACTATTTTTCGATAATCTGGTCATTAATAGTGCAGCTTTCAACATTTTGTGATACCAATCAGGGCGCCACCCCTTCTCATTCCTCTACAAATCACCCTTCAAGGTTTAACAAATGCAAATAACAGACGGCACTGTAGAGCTGTTTCTCTCATCAACGCTTCACACTGATCAGGAGAGAGCAAAGGATGGAGCCCCACCACCACCTTTCCCACCCTCAATGACGGAGGATGCCAGTAGTGTGTTGAGTCATGTCTTGTCCAAATGCAGAGGGGGGGAGCAGGTGTATGAGTAGAGAGTCATAATTATGCATGTGCTGTTGCTCATGTATAAACCATAACTGAATTTACACATCAAGGCGGCAAATGAATGCCGAATAGATTTTTTTTTTTATCCAGACCAACACGAGACCTGATTAAATTATGAGGTTGAAGATATGGGAGGAAAGAAAGGAGGGTGGTACGCTGATCTGCTGACTGTATTGCGTGTTGTATTACGTAAAGGTCTGAAACATTACAAAATGTCACAGTATCTTTCCTATGCCCATTTGCCCCTAATAAATACTAATACAAACATTTAATTGTGACACAGCTAAGTCCTGAAGAAAAGTAGAGTATTTTCACCCCATTTTTCATCCATGTGATTATAAGATCTAAACAAGTCTCATTTCAGTCAGACAATTCAAGTTTCAAATGATTTATTGCAGCAGCAGAATGCTGTGTGGGGTCTAGGCTCCAAACTCAATTTGCTATTTATTTGTCAGTTGGGTAGGTATCTGGATTTAAACTCTGGCATTCAGGGTTTGGGGTTTACTTTTTTTAATGTGGAAATATACACCATCTCAGCTTGGGCGGCTGACGTCTCACAGCACTGACCATCAAATTAGCAACTATTTTTCTTTCAACACAGCACCTACCAAAACATCTATCCAAAACTTCTGACTCTCCTGCAAGAACCCTCGGAAGTGATGCACTCCTTCCCATCTTTATTGTACAGAATGCATACGTACATGTTTCAGGCTTTCATGCTCTCGCCTATCATTCACATTGAACAAGGTGTCCTCATGTTTTGCCAAACTGAACAGTGGAGCCATTTCTTTGGTTTGCTTGTGCTGCTTGGAGTGAAGATTTTGGGCAAGTTTCAACTTTTCAAGCGCCAGCCAATCAAATCCTGTTTATTTAAATCACACTTAAAGTATTATTAAAGTGAGTTACAGGTTGCTAGCTAAGCTCATGCCAACAACTAGTCAAAGCTTTTTCTGCTTGCGGCGTGACTGATTGGTTGTTTTTGTTATGACAATCACACCAGCAAAGATACAAACATATGGCATACCCATCATCAAGAGTTAAAAGAATGCAAATGTGAGAATGCTGCCTAGGACATTCTGGTTTTCCTAATTTTCCTCTATTTTATTTGTAAATATCACAGCACAGCCATAATCTTTAACCCATGTATATGCTGATTTGTCAGTTGACGATGTGGATCCAATAAAAAATAGTATTGGGGACAGCCCTACTGTGGCTCAGTCATACTAGAGTAGGACGGCAACCTCCTTGTGACTAGGAAAAATCTGTGATTGTCCGGTGATTGCATTGAATTTTTTTGCTATCGGAGACCGACCGCAAGTAGTTGCAGCAACCGACAGGTTGAGCATGCAACATCCTCAACCTCTGGGCGACCACTTTCGATTGCAAAGCGACTGTACGGCTGTCCAACTCAGACTGACTGAAGTCACTCTAAGACTGATTGGCGAAGACAGACTGCAAAACAGGCAGTCTATGCAACTCGTCTCTTTGCAATAGGGGACTCAACTCAGCTGGTTGCCAACTGGTTGTATTCTGGTAATATAGCCATTAGGGTTGTCACGATACAAAAATTTCAAACTCGATACCGATACCCAGGAAAATACTCGAAACCATTTTCAATATCACTGGGGAAAGAAAATGTTGTTTAATATCTTAATGTTGTTGAAACAGGAGCTCTACTGACCTCTCAAAATTCCTCACACAGTATTGCTCAGTGTTGTGAATGTCAAATACTTCAGCTGCTAGTGAGGGGAGGGACTGTGTGCCTCCTTATCTGCAGCAGTGCTGTGTGAAGTTGTGCGTCAACTGGCACCATTGGCATTGTTACTTTTGCAAATGAGTATTCGATAGTCATTTTTGGTATCGATTAGTATCTGAGTATTGATTTTTTTTGACAGCCCTTATTCCTATATAAAAGCAAGATTGCCAAGCGCCTGTATAATTTTGCAGTTAAATCGCCGTCCAGCAGCAACTACGTCACTATTTGTGGAGGAATTTCTTAATTTCAAATCTATGAAGTTCTGGTTGGACTCTGAATATAAGCAATTAATCTGAATTTCTCTTTAATGTGAATTTCTGTGTATGTAGACAGCAACAGATTTGCAACAGACGGCAACAGATTAGCAATTTTAGCCAATTTATCACAGTTAATTACCGTATTATCACAACCAGATTGCACGCAATTGCCCACTTGACCCCACTCAGTCACAAACTCATAGCAGACTGACTCCGTCTTATTGCCATTTTATCGCCGTCTTGACTCACCAAAGTCCCTCTGAAGACGGCAACTGACTGCAAGTGGTGGTCCCCATCTTCGAAGCAACCATTTCAAAGGTAAAGGAGATCGCAAGTTCATTGCACACGGTCACAATAATTTTCGTCGTGCTGCCATCTCCAAACACTGTTTTCCCTAGTGTGACTGTAGCTTTACATAGATGACCAGACTGGGAAGGTGTGTTTAGTACGTGTCATCAGGAGAATGAGCCACCACATGAGTGTATGAAGCAGTGCAGCTCAAGTTGACTGCTTGAATGCCTCGCAGTCGTCACTCCATTTCTGCAGTTTAATTGAAAAAGAAATTACTTATCTGTCTAATATAATATATCTAATATTAGATGTTATTTCATTTGAATTCATTTGTTTTGTTTTGTTTTATTTGATTTAATTAAATTTTGAACTTAAGTACCAAAGTGTACAGCTTTCACAGTATTGTGTATTGCTCTCCTTCAATGAAGCAGTAATGTGACATAAAGAACTGACGTGTCCATTCGACCCGTTTCAACAGTCCTGGCTCAGATGTTGCATACCAGCTTGTGTGTACAGTTTTACTATGTTTTACAAAAGCTACATGTTCTCTCCAAAAAAGTGTTTTATTTCATAATTCTATGTAATTACCTCACTAAGCAGAGGATTTAAATTTGAGCAACGCAGCCCTCCAGCTTCCCAACAACAATCTAACCTTTACTTCTGCCAGCAGTTAGCTTCCCTTCCGATTCACTTACACCACACTTTCAAGTTTTAACGACTTTGCTATCATATTTGTAATAGTGCAGCTTTGCTTGAAGATGTACTGATTTAAATGTTCCCTCTAACAACATAAGAGGGATACATTAAGCCACTGAATGCGGTGGCTGCTGCCGCTGAGAGGTCAAATTACTTTTTGTCATTCTGGATGCACAGAGCACTAGAGAGAGATTTCAATTTTCTTCAAATATTCTTATTACAGAGACGACGGCTGCCAAAGGGTCTCAGACCTTCATATAATTACATCTTCAATAGGAAAAATCTCAATTATAAGAGAATATCTAATTATTACGCTGCCCATATCCGAAATTGCCCTCACATAAAAGGAAAACTGGAGCCGTATCATCCACTAAGCTGTGAGGACAGTTTCCACTTCTCGTAACACGGCTGTTGTTAAGCACCCACGAGCATTAGAGGGAAGACCTGTCACGGCTCAAGACCTGAAGGGAATGAACAGAGAACAAGATATGACAGAGCACAAACCTGTGTCCTCTCTCGCTGCCTTTTTTATGAAGGGACACTGATAACTCTGAAGGCGCCGGTTGGTGCAAAATACCACCTCAATTGCCATACCTCAGAAGAGGCCTTCTGCTTCAATAAAAAAACAAATTATTTTGACCAACTGCTGTGGCTGCCATATCGTTTTCCAGGCCATGTAGCTTAACAAGGCCCATTTCCCAAATAATCAAACTCCAGCCAGTGACCATCCACATATCAACAGCTTTGATCTTTTTCCCACATAGCAGCCATTTTCATCATAGCAGCACTGTAATTTCCCAGTGGGTAACGGGCACTGTGGTGCAGACTCCCAGTGTAATGTACTGTGGAGTTGCCATTCTGAAGTTAGAAAGCCCTCTTTGTAGAAAGCATTTGCATTCAAATCATTGAGTCTGAAATTGGTTCTACCTGTCTGGGATCAGGACTATCTCCTGTGGGTTCCCACTGCCAGTTAAGTGCAGTTTTTATAAGCTTGGAGCGCAGGAATGCTAATGGCTTTTGATGACATATGAAGGCCCTAACTATGTTTTTCCTTGGACTCCTCCAGAGAAAGAAGCACTCCCGCTCACCTGAGGTAGCTCTTAGATGAGTCCCATGGCAGCTTCCCATCAGAGCCCATGAACATGTTATAATGGCCCACCAAACCTGCAGATCCCTCATTAAAATGAAGCACAGCAGGCTTGGAGTGCCTTGGACCTTTAGTGGGATCAGAAGGGATAAAGAAACACCAAGATGGGAGACTTTATTGTAACAGAATAATAGTCAACATTTTCAAAGTCTCCCCTTGGTTCATATCTGTTAAATTACAAGTTGATTTTAATTAAACTGCTCGGTAGAGTGTAATTTATTATTACCAATAGCAGCAGCTAAAATTGAACATTAACATGTTTGTGCTATTTTCTTTAGTCTTTGTAATTAAGTCACTTAAGTCAATTATATTTGACTGTAAGTGTTAAGAATTCTGAATGATGTGTTTCAAATTGGGGGAAAAGGGTGTAAAGTAGATTATTATAAAAACCTTGCTTTAAAATATGCGGACTCTTTAATTTTTTTGTTGTGAAAGTATTACATAGGTTAAGGCCTCACATACTCAAATAAAATCTTATTTTATTTTTGTATTTCAGCAGAATAAGTTGCATTTTGTTTGAGTCTCAGATTTATTCAAAACACATAGGCTATTTTTCTTTCATCCATGCCCGCACTCATGTTTTTTTAACCTTTGCTTTTTCTGGAGCTGCTGCTGAAGCTATACCAAGGCCTTGTTTAGCACAAACATAGTTAAGGCCTCTAAGGAGCATGAACCCCGGAGCAGTGACTGACAAGCCCGTAATAATCAATTCTCAGGCATGCTGTTCCAAGGCAATACTTGATCTGAGCTTCCCGAGCTTAGCACCGAAGGCTTCATGGCAATTTACTGACACCACAAAATCAAATTAAAAATGCATTTGGAAATTGATCACCTGATGCACTCGGATTGATTGCTGCTCAGAAAGCAACCAGGTTGTGTTTTTGTTTGGCCAGGTTCCATTCACCTTCCCATACCATATAAATGTATTGATCTGAACACCCACTCTTGGATCTATAAGAACCATTAAATATCCTTTCAGTGTTTCTCCATCCACTTATGTGACTCATACCAGATTCCAACAAGCTAAAAATGGTCAGAACACAGCTTTGCAGAAAAATAACCTGTAACCACTTTACATCACTTCAGATCTAATGACGCTGGGTGATAATACTAAGTTAACTATCCATTTAAAAGCACTACTCATCAAACTAATCTTTTGAATGTCTAAACCAAATAAAATAGAAGGCATTCATATCCCCACAAACAACTTGAATAGTCAGAGCAAGGAATATTTCATTTAGACATGGAGGAACATGTTTAATTCAAAAACCCATAAAAGGTCAAATTCCACTTTTCAATCAGTGTTATTCACACACATTCCCTCTCATTTAACATAACTGCAACCAAGGGAAAAAAACAGCGCACCATCTATTGCTGTTTGAGGCGCTTGTGTGCTACAATGAATGCGAAAGAACAAATTGAATGCCAGTGAATAAGATGCATTTGTATGCAAAATCACCAAGACAGCCAAGAGACAGAGCTGCAGGCGGACGAATGTGCATGTAATCAAGTAGCAAATCTGCTTGTCTCCTGTAAGCTCCGTGTGCGCTGTGTTTCTCGGGGCAGAGGGGCAGGTGAATGGCAGCGGCTATTGTCTCGGAGCACTGGTCCACATGAATGACCCAGCCTGTGTCCACATTAGCACGGATCAACTCCTGTGGGTATCATCTCCCCAGAAAACAGCAGCTACAGCACATTCAGCCAAATAACCGAACTTCCACATCCGGTAAAACCCGCACTCTTTTTCACCCTTTGAGACTTTCGGCCAACTCAATCAATCTTTCCACTGCTTTTTTCTTGTAAAAGGCTTCTTTGCTTTACACCTTTCCAGCATGTTCTCCTTCCATTTCACTACAACCTCTCCGTTACACCCACCTCTTCCCTACAGTAATATTCTTCACACTTTGCATCCTTCTCTTTCTCTCCATCTACTTTCTGAAATGTCCTTATCCATCACCTGACATCTCTCTCTTTTTCCCTCTCTCTCATTTCTTCATTTCTCAGTAACGATTACCTTTACTGCAACTTAATATCTACAAAGTGTTTCATGCAGGGCACCAGGTTCTCCTCTGTCCCAGAGGGGATCGCCTCCAACTCTAGCTGGGTCTACACACCCACACAGACTGACCCAGTGGTTAATGAGCCTGTTGAGAAAGACGGCACCTCAACTCAGCATTGATCACCAGGCCGCTGTTCCTCGAACTCTCTGGGAAGCTATTTGTCAAGGTGATAATTTATTTTGTAGCACCAGATACACTGAGTGGGGAATTGGGTTGTTTTTTCGTTACGTGTTCTAGGGGCTTGACAGACACCATTTCAGCTCCAAATCAGTCCATAATGTGTAGCATAAAACACGCTGAGCTGTAAATCACTAAGTATCGGGCACAAACAGCGAAAGAACACTTTCATCTCGCTGAGCAGGCAAGGGAATGGCGATTTAGCAAAGAGACATGTGGCACATTTTCAAACGCAATTCCCTGGTATTCCTTCACACACCCATGCAAAGACTTTCTGCTCTGGTGTTCTGCTGAGTTAAAAGCATTAGTAGAGAAACCATGTGACTTAGTGAGGGAGTGGGAGATTGAATGAAAGCTGCACTGCTGTTTTCATCATACTGACACAGGGTGCCCAATTATGGAGATGGGTCCTGTGAAACCAGCGAGGCCAAACACCTGATGGGAGGAGGTGGCAGGAGCACGGGACGCTGCTTGTGGGTAGGCGAGGCTACCGCAGTGCACCGCTGCTCCGGCATGCTCTCAAGATGTTCCACATCTCCCCCCTCTAATTGGCAGATGGCCTCAGATGCGAGATGATTTAATGGCCTGCGTGTGTGTTTTTTCTTGCCTCAGTCAGCCATTAGCAGGGACATCTGTAACGAGTTGGCCAGGCGCACTGCTGAGAGCGGAAGCTGAGGCCAACACTTTCTAATGGGGGGTAGTGCGGTCGTGACGGACTTGGGCGGTAATCAAAGCACTCTGAGGTATTTCTTGGGGTTATGATAATCGAGACATCTCGTTTCAAATTGTCCAAGGCATAAGAAAAAGCAATAATAAATCGTCTAATGTTGTTTACCTCAGAAAAGCTGTAAAAAGTCAAACAGAGCAGTATTACTGAGGAATCCACTGTGTGACAATCCACTTTTGACTTTCAGTACACCAGAGCAAGACATTTCTAGCTGAGCGTTATCATAAAAAGCCATTTTCATGGCTTTGGCACAAACAGTTGGCTTCCAAGTGATCCCATTTCTTGCAGCTGTGCCGTAACCATCTGTGCTGAATGCTGCGCTCAAGGGTGAAACATTAAGGCCTCAACCAGAGTTTGGCCCTAAAGGCCTCTGGTTTCTGGCTCTCTCCTGCTGCCTTCATTTCTTACTACTCCCTCCTGAGCTTGTCTCTATAAGGAGAGCTGGATGAGAGAAGGAGCTGCGTTACTGAACAAGTAAGGCCTTCAGCTGGTTCTCTATACATGTAGACAGAGTGGAGAAATGGCTCCAAGCCTAAGGCCTTTTAAAGCTTGATGGCCATCAGTATTCTTGCCATAGCCTCTGAGGATTTGTCTGCTACCTGCAAACTGGGTCAGTTTTTGCATTATTTTAGAGATTTGTATCTCACTGTGGAGAAAGAAGGTTTTGCACACACAGGCATGTAGACCCACACCTGCACTTTGTCTCTCTCTGTTTCCCTCCCTCTCTGCCTCTCTCTCTCACACACACGCTGCATTTTGAATTCATCAATATGTGCACATATTTGTCATTTTAACACATAAATGTCAATTTAAAGCCACCGAATGTGCTAACGCTGTAATGAATAACTGCACTGAGCAAACATACCCACGCTGTGAAAATCATTTTAGATGGAGCACACGCCAAACGACTAATTAAAATTGATAGACTAATGCTGATTATGGCACTCAAAAAAACCTGTGCATTTTTTCAGCACTAAAGTGCAACTAAGTCTCAGTTAATACACCCCTTCCCTATTCATGTCACACTGATGGGATTAACTGCAGTCATAAATCTGAAACAGTTTTGAATGTGACTCTGCCATTCATTAATGAGGAAGTGACAGTGCTGCAGCATCACCTTGACTGTTTCTATCAGGTTTTATAACTATTCAAATTTTAAATCATCCCACTTTCACATACATTCAAATAACTTTCTAATTCTAATCATTTGCTGGATGTGTGCCCCCAGCTGAGAGCCTGGGAGGTGAGTAAGAGACCAGGAGCAGATGGGGGGGCGGCAATGAGATGCAGAAAAAAGGGGAATTGAGGGGGACAGGCTGGCTGGTGATACACAGCAGAAAAATAAGAGAAGGAAGAAAATAGCCAAGTATGTGATAGAGAGAGGCGATAGGAGAGACCTGCGTCTGAGGTGAATACAAATGGACAAAGGAGGAACACAGATAGAAGAGGTGAAGGAGGAGTTGGGGGGAGGCAAAGAGGGAGGCTGTGTGAGGAGAAGAGATAAAAGAATGTGAGAAAGATAAATTTACTGTTGGCTAATGAGAAGACAAAGGCGGTAGAATCCACATCGATCTCTGCCCCACAGCAAGCTGGCTTTATAGAGGTAGAGAGAGAGATAGGAGAGCCTGAGAAAGCTTACCAGAGGTAAGCAACCTTACAGTTGTTGGAGGAATCAGAGGGCAAGAATAAACTCAGAGGTATGCTTGAGTGAGTGTGGCAAGCATACTCATTCATAGTGACCATACATACACATACACGTACACACTGATTTCTGAAAGTTTGAGCTGTGTATGTGAATTATATATTGCTGCTGCATAGGGGCAGGGAAGATGACAGACAGCACACAACTGAAAGCAAGGTAAATGAAAACTGCTTAAATGACTCAATCCTGGGAGGTAGCAGATGGACTAAAAGTGAGATAGAATATCAAATATTTATATAGCAGCCACTTTACAGGCTGGGTGAATACAAGGAGCATCGCAGAAACAGTTTTGCAGTGGAGATTCATTACTGTACTCAACTGGATTAAATGATTGGGAACAAAGGAAACAACTGAAGCTCAAAATTATTTAAAAGATTTTTTAAAAAGACAGTTCTAAACTACTGCAATTGGTTAATGCCTTATTTTAAACTGAAAAACGACTGGCTTCTTCCTTTTTGTTGTAGTCTATTTCAGTTGCGTTTCAGGGGCTTTAAAAGAAGCACGTCGCTGCCGAAGATGCTCACCGTCTTGTAAACAAGTTATCAGCACAGGTGCGCATCAACAAAGACGAGCATCGGTTAATTTGCTAACAAGGAGAGTGTGTTGCGGATGCAGAGAGCCACTTACAGCAGGTTTGAGCTGTTCCAGTACACCGCATGCCGATTGCTGGCTCTCGAAAGGTGCAAGTTTGTGAGCGCCAGCGTGATGAGGCTGAGAGAAAACGTTGCGAGAGCCATAATCCCTCCGGTGCTCGTCCAGCTCTGGTGCCCCTCTTCCTTCTGCGTCCCCGCTCCTTCTGTCCCAGGCGACGTGTCGTTCACAACATCCCAGCGGTCAAAAACGGCTTTTCAAGTTCCCAGTTACCTTAACAACGGGTTGAATCGGGGTGCCTCGTGAGTGGTTACGTGTTCTTCAACTCAAATCCCATTGCGACGAGACCCATTTGGGCATCTTTACTTGTGCCAAATCTATCCGGACTTCTATCGCGTGCCGGCCTGAGCACTTTTCAAGTCGCACCTTTTGTTGTCCAGTTCTTTCACTAGAAAGAAGCAATACAGGCAAAGAAAAGGCAAGGCAGTCTACCACATTCAAAATTGACAGCTAAGGTCGGTGTTTATTGTTCTTTACAAGCTTTAAAGTCGCATCCAAGCCGCTGGATCTCTGCTGTAAGATTTATGCAGCTATAGGTAACCTGTCCCTTCTCTCATCAGCAGCAGCAGCAGCAGCCACACGCTGCGCACACAATGCTACAAACCCGCCCTCTGATGGCTGAGATGTGCCCACATGTCCATCTATTCTGCTGCCCCGCCCCCTCAAAACATACACTGTGTGTGCGCCTACCTCACAAGCCGCGGAGAAAATGGAAAAGAAATTCACTGTACACATTTCTTAAAGGATCAGTTCTATTTTAGTGAGGAATTGGATTACATAAAGATAATACTACGAGGATAAGAATTACAATGATGTTTGAGCTTGAGGTGAAGGAGATTTTTAGGTTTTCTTAAAAGGCATTGATTTCACAAACCATAAAACCATTAAAGCCCGTGTGGCACCACCCTTTAATTAGTAAATAGGTCAGAGCCAATCAGTCAGTGCTGCACCCAGTGGATAGTTTGCGCCAGCTCTCCTGTCTTATTGTGTGCGCCTAACTGTAAATAATCACTACTGATAGCCAACATGTGAAGTATCTATTTGTTAGTTTCCACATTTTCGCATTTGTTAATGGCTTGTAATTTATTACCTTCACCGTGATTTTTTCCCCCTTTTTTTCAAGCACCCTCTGATCAGATAGTGTTTCAGTAAACCTTTATAGCAGATAAAGCCTATGGTATAGTGAGCTTCTTCAAGCACTTAAGTGATCCCTTATACATTTCTCTATTATTTCCAGACTCCACTCACTCCCTATAGAGTGGTAATGTGCCCACTCTGATATCTGAAATAAAATACTTTCCATGACTCATATCACAATAAGAGACGTTCAAAATACAGCACAGGTCACATCTTCAGAATTCAAGTGTTTCTCCCCCTATTTCTGTAAGCACAGGTTAGGTTCAGGGTTTAATGTGAAATTGAACCTGAAGAACATGCTGTAAGAATAAAATCCTCTCTGGCTGCGAGATGACTCATTATCACACATTTAATAGTTAATTATGAGCAGGCTGTTCACATTTCAACAACCATAGTGGACACTGATGCGCAAATGGCGACAATTTCAAAGAAAAGCCAACATAGCGGTGGTATAGAGAGCTGTCTAGTACTGGGGTCAGTCGTCAGGCTTCAAAGCTGAGCGCCTGTCATCTTGTTCATGTTTTTCAGCACTTGTTTACCAACATTATCTTTTTCAGTGAGTATGTGTTTAACCAGATGCACAAGGTACACATACAAAATGCACAATGGGAAAATATTTTGTATGCTGAACAGTCCTTTCTTGAAAATTTTGTTTAGGTGTTTGGAATGAAGAGTTTGAGAAAAACGTCAGATATACAATCCAACAGGGGTACAAGTGATGGTTCATGTAGTAATAATTTTCTCTCTAGTGAACTACATCTCCCAGTCTCAATTGAGGTGGAGGGAGGACACCAATAATGAGTTACACCCTGTCACATGATCACTTTAAACCATAGAGTGTATATAAAAGATGGCCATAGCCTCTGGGTCTGAAAGCTGAAGCAAATGCAGAAGTGCCTTAAACCTGCGTCTGGTTGCAAAAAGAAGTCTGATTGTATACACTCACCAGCCACTTTCTTAGGTACACCTCTAATGCAAATATGTAATCAAATGGTAGGGTCAGAATTTAGAGTAAACAACATGGAAGCATGAATCCTGCCTTGTTATCAACAGTTCAGGCTGGTGTTGGTGGTGTAATGGTGTGGGGGATATTTTCTTGGCCTGAGTATTGTTGCTGACCATGTCCATCTCTTTAAAACCACAATGTACCCATCTTCTGATGGCTGCTTCCAGCAGGATAACACACCATGTCACAAAGCTCAAATCATCTCAAACTGGTTTCTTGAACATGACAATGAGTTCACTGTACTCAAATGACCTCCACAGTCACCAGATCTCAATCCAGTAGAGCACCTTTGGGATGTGGTGGAACAGGAGATTCACATCATGGATGTGCAGCCAACAAATCTGCAGCAACTGTGTGATGCTGTCATGTCAATATGGACCAAAATCTCTGAGGAATGTTTCCAGCACCTTGTTGAATCTATGCCATGAAGAA